>MU223174.1:5600910-5631308 GCA_018584345.1 Thuja plicata | reverse complement strand
TGAATTAGACATGCTGGGTAAAGAAATACTTCACAAGTGTGAGGATCATGACATTTTAAGAAATTTGGGACTGATATTCCATCATTATTTTTATTCCAAATAGTCTCTTCATTCATCTGATTTTTTTTCTTCATCCCCTATTCATTACATGCCTTTCAACTTGTCTTCTTCTCAGGCAGCTGCTGCTTCCACTTAACCATCTGGACACTTCAACTTTCATTTGATTCAACACCGGTTTGCCCTTCATAATAAGGATACAAGTCCATCATATTAAAACTTGGTGAATATCTATTCCTTTTAAAAGCTAAATGTCATAGATAGCAGCTGCAAATTTCTTTAAGATCCTGCATGGTCATATCACTTTCCATTTTAAACAATTTTATGAGTTCCCTCTATAAACTTCTTCTTCTGTACATAAGCAAAGACCGATAACCCAACTTCTGATCATTTCTCTTAAAATCAGCATACAGTTTATGACTAATAAAGCTCTTTTTCAAATCTTCTTTCGAAATCACTTCTTTGGATGATTCTTTCAGATGCACTGCGATACATTCTTCCAAACTCGTATTTCACAATTCACCCACTCCCATTAGGCTGTTGTCATTTGAACATTCTTTTTAAAGAATTCCCGATTGATTTCCTAATAAACTAACTGATCAACCTTTGTGGAATTTCTTCCACTCAAACCACTGTCCCAGTGTTCTTTGCTTCCTTTAAAAATTTTCTCTACATTTTAGGACACTATAGGACTGTATTCCACTTCTCCTTTTTCTTTTAATGGACTCAAGGTAAGCTTCCTTCCACCCTTCACAATTGTATAAGTGTTCTTTCTTTCATCATACATGGCTTCCCTATCAAACTGCCAAGGCCTTCTTAACAAGACATGATAAGCGTCTAAAGGTATAACATCACATAAAACCTCATCTTTATAAGACCCAATTTGCAAATTTACTAAACATTGATCTTCTTTTACTATGATCTGATGCCCCTTTTGCAACCACAAAACTTTGTATGGGCATGGATATATATTCATCTTCAATCCTAGCTTTTCTACCATTTCACTAGAGACTAAATTATTTGTGCTAATGCTATCTACAACAACCTTACAACAATAACCTTGAGTTTTTACATATGGTTCTGAGAATACTCTTCTTTGCAATGGTTCATTCTACTTTATGATTGGTTTCAACTTGTCTTCCGTGGTTATGCCTTCCCGCCCCTAGAGCCCCCATGCCATTTTGGGGATGGTGGGGTGTTTGGGGGCGTCACCCTGCAGTTCCCCTCTACTGCAGAAATCAGGGAAACAAAAGAAACGTATCAGAGATGCACAGGGACACCTAGCCATCCCTGAAATGGCCGGGTACATCTGAGACATCCCTTGACAGTCCTGGGATGACCAAGCGTCCCCTGTAGCCTGCAGGCATTTGGTCAATGTAAAAACAAAAAATAAGCATTTCTTTTTAATTTTCTTTGACTCTTTAAGTGCCATGGGGATCCCACAAGCCCTCCAATGCCACTATGAAACCCTATAATCACTCCCATAACAAAATAAAAACATCTACATCCTTTCTCATTTCATTTTGTTTTGCTATTTCATGTTTGTCGTGTACACTTGTGAAGGGAAAACATACATTAATGAAACAGAGAAGATGCAAGCACTAACCTAATATGTACAGACTTAGATTGACTGGAAACAAGAGATGATACTATGACATACATAACCTTTTAGTAGCCATTTAATAGTTTCCAGATTTTACATTTTCTATAAAGACAGCTTTATTGGGGCTTTGTGAATACCCCAACCTAATATCAATTAGACTATCATAATCAAATGAGCTAAGCACGAGAATATTCTAAAAGGTTCAGAAGTATAATATCATGACATATTTGCTTGCAACAATAAGAGTTTAAGAGAGAAGTTATCAAAATTCCAAGGACACTATTGTATTCCTTTCCTTGGAAGAACACAAACCATCGTGGAAACTAATTTCAAGTTGCGATGGGAATTATCAGATTCAAGAAGGATGTATTCATATCCTATGTTTTCATAATGGAAAGCATGATTTTTTCTCCAAACATTAATTAATAAGGATACAAGAAACTATACAAATATAGGATAAACACATGACATATGCCAGAAAGGTACCTTCACAAGTGTGAAATCTATGTGGATAAACAATTGGCAGCCTATGTGGTATTAATGAAGATTATAAAAAACACATTGCACATACCAATTACCATGTATCTAATTCCTCTTTAAGTGATGGTAGTTCATACTAGTGGAGATTTTTTTAATATAAAGAAATCAATGTGTAATAATAATTGTCATGGACCTCACGGTACAAGATATGCCCATTTCATAGTATTCATAAACAGTAAGATTTTGGCAAAAACTTCTAGTTCCAATGTACCTCTGATGCAATGGAAATGAACAACGAAAAAAATGATGTTTGTTTGCCAAATTTGTTAAGGTTTGTTTCAGCTGATGTTACTTAGACACGACTAGAGACCTTCATATTTCCCTTAAAAGTTGTTGAGATACTGAAAGTAAGTTCCTTTGCATTCCTTTGAAATATTGCTCTATCAATAACTACAGGGACTGTAGAGATCAGTTTACTTTCGTAAACAAAAAGAGGGGAACTTGAAAAAGACCCAATTAAAAATTCGAGGTAGCATTTTTACCACTAGAAGACCCTGGATGATGCGATTCGAAAAGGGGAAAGTGCAGAGGAAAGTTGACATAAATGAGGTGAAGTTTAAAGCATGGAAACAATAGTATTCTTGAAAGTCCACACAGGTAGTGGAGTTGGTTTGGGCCGTGGATTTGCTCTCCATTGATCTCATGTTCAACTCCGAGGTTTGGACTTACCCAATGCATGTGGTCTGCAGGCTATTACATGCATTTTTAGAGGACTAGTCTCGCTCAGCTCGCCCCTTCATAAACCCCAACTTGGCAATATATAAAACCAAGGTAAGGCAGGTTGGGTGCTGGGCTGAAACACAAGAATACCTCTGAGTTAATGAAAAAAAACAATAGTAAATAACTTTTCTAACAATCGAGTCAAGGGCAAACAGACAATAGATTAAGAATGCGATCTCATTGAAGGGGTCTGGCCTCCTATTTTATTAGGAAGACAGTTGGAAAAATGCAGCTATAAGAATGAAATGAATATTTCCTATAAAATAGAATTCCCACACATCCAGTAAATTTTAAGCTGGTGCTGAGCAGAGGCGGCTAAGGTTTCCCCGGAAGGTTAGAGGCTTATATTGACAGCTAGCATGACATCTTATTTAAATTTCTCAATTTTGAAAAAAATATGAACCATCTATTTGCATAAGATTTTATAATCTTCATATCACGCAAAATATCTCACTAAACTTCTCTATTTTTTCTGCAGTGATATGAATATAAAGAGTTGTGCTAACTTATTAGGTAAGGCAACCAGAGGCAATATAAAGAAGGAATGGAGAGAGAGAGAGAGAGAGAGAGTCAATGGGGATTCTGAGTTTTCCTTTAAAAAATATTACCTTTACACGTCCAATGAATCGCAAAAATAAAATAACTTACCTCTGTTCATGTAGAACCAGGGAACGCTGAAAACGGCGGCAAATATTGCAATCCCAACGGCTACATGTTTTTTGTCGCCGCTATACATGTAGTAATGTAAACGAGCTTTAAAGCCTTTTCCTTTCAAATCTTCGGCTGCTCCATTTTCAGAACCCATTCTTCGTATTGTGAAATGGTGAAGAATCTAAAATCAAAACCCCTCAATCTCACCAGCCCTCGTGCTTCCCTACTATTTTCTTTATAACATCTACTATTTTCTTTATAACATTTTTTTCCCAAAAAAAAGAACCATGAGTTCTAAAATCAAGGTATGTTATGCTCCTAAACAATCTTGGAAAAACAAATTCAATGAGAAAAAAAGTTCTCAACCAAATATTTATGTTTTCAAATATTTTTTATATTAGTCAGTGGTAAAAATTTAGAGTGTTGACTCCTTAGAGTACAACAGTCCAAGGGCGTATAGTCACATCACACTAACAGCAAATAATCATCAAAACTAGCCTATAATAAAGCTATTAACAGATAAACATAGATCATAGATCAGCAACCTATACACATGAAAGTTAGCACTATCATACCAAGTACCACAAGAGAAAGGAGAGTAAATACAAAAACTACCTAGAAACATACTAGTGCAGTCAAAGTCGTAGCATAAACAGCCACTCGAGCTTAAAGCATAAATAAAAAGCACATTTCTAGAAGGGCCAAGGTATGGGCCCCATTAAACCTTATGAGAGGATCTGATATCACAGTCTGATTGATGCAACACATTGGACCAGTCATCAATAAGGAATTTGAACAAGTCCTTATAGTTACCTTCCTCCTGCTCATCTTCACCAAGAATCTTGCATTGCATGAGGCAAATAGAGGTTGTCGAGATATGCATAATTCGAAGACTAAATTTGCATATGCTAGCCAACTTCCTTTCGACTTCGCTCACTCTATTCTTGGAGAGTATTTGCCTCATTCTATAGGCAAGTCAAATCGGTGGCTGAAGCCACATTAAATGGGATGGGTTTCTCCTCAGGAGGCGGCAAGTTGGTACCTAGTTCAAGAGGTTCCTCTTTCAAATTGTCACTATGGGTTGAGTTGTCGGTGGTGGAATTATCCGAGCTACCACTGTCATCAGTCCCCATGACATCATCCTCCTTGTTATTGGTTTTCTCTTTTCCCTCATCAGCAACCTGGTTCCCCTATTCTGTGTCCTCTTCAGAATCACAATCCACAAGCATCTTTTTTTTCCTTTCTTCGCAGACCTATTTGCCAATCTATTAGATCTATGGGGGGTGTTATGCTCCTCTTCCACTTCCTTTTCAACATTTGTGCTAACCTCCTAAACAAAGAATTTGGATTCTTTGGCGGGTGGGTTGTCTTTCCTCTTGGAAGTTGAGAGAGGAGAATCTTTACCCTCAGGAGCAGTGTCAAGGGTAGCAGTATCAGAATTTTGAATTTCAAGGGTACTCAGTCTACTAGCCCCTAGGTTCTTAATATTTTTTTTCTTGGTATGGTTGGGCATGCCAACAATGGCAGTAGGTGAGGGGATTGTGAGAGAGGGGAATAGGCTTAGGAGGGCAGAGGGCGGAGTGAATTTTGTAGAGCCTAAAGATGAGTCCCTAGTGTGGGTGAGTTATTTTTTTACCCTAAGAAATACATTGTCTGATCTCAAATACAAATTTTTCAAGAGAATTTTCAACAAGAAAAATGGAAAAGAAATAATTTTGCAGCTCCTGAAGTGATTAAGAATCAGCATAATGTAATATTAGTAAACTTTAAATCCCCTTCCAAAGTAAAGTACCTCATGATCTAGCAATAGACTTCATCCCAAGGGGAGGGAAGCTTCGTTCAATAATATCCACCTTGCCTCTTTACCAGAGCCTCGTTGCCCTTAAAGAACTTGTCAAGACTATCATTTTCGACAACACGGCTAGTCTTCTTTCATTTCCTACCCTCAGTAGAAAGACTAATTTCCTGAGCGATGTTCTCTTCACTGATTTCAAAGGAAATACCCCCCACAAAAATCCTTATATTACCCTAGGAGTTAACAAATTGTACAGAGAGTCCCTCATCAAACCCATTAACGTATTCAAAAAAAATAGTAACCTCACCCTCCTTGTAGATGTGCCAAACTGTGAGGTCAATCCTGACCTTCTCCGATTCCCCTTGCTTGATGCAGTTGTGGTCACCCCCCATAACAGTGACAGAATACTGAGGGCAATCAACACAGAAATGAGACCTACAACTCTTAATACAACATGAGAAAGTTGTTGTTACCACTAAACTATTTTAAGGTAAGAAGGGTGCTTGTCTATCTAATTGGGTGAAATTATACATCATCCCCCAAAAAAATGGACCCATGCAAGTTGTAGCATCTCACAAGTGGAAGTATTTTCATTACAGCATAAGTAGCGTACCTTTCATTATGTAAGGGGTAATGATAAATACAAATCACACTGCCTTGTTAGCACAACTAAGAGGGGTGTGAATCAGTTGTGCGCCCAATGAATAAGAACTTTAAACTCAAACACTAATTACTCAATGCAACTCATAACACACGTAATTATTGTCGAGGAAAACCATGTTAAGGGAAAAACCCTAGTGGGAATTAGCACCCACAAATAATGCACTAAGAGTATAATGTCCCTGTTAGGAGATCTAGCCATTTTAGGAGCTGAGAATTACATTTAGTACAAATCCATGTTAAAGGATGAACCTTGTTAGGGGTAATACAATGAGGCTCACTGCCCAAGCACACTGCTCAAATGTGAAGGTTAAACGCACCTTCTAGATCCACTATCCAAAAGAAAGTATAAAGATATACTTATAACAATGAATTGACTGACAGCAGCTTGCTTTGCTTATACAGTTCCAATGAAGTGCATTACAACTACAATCACTGCTCTACATCAGTAGAATTCACATCCACATCTTCTCAGCATTACTCCTTACAACAGCAGGAAATGACTTTCCTTTATACAAGTTACAACAAGCAATTAGGTCAGTCTATTAAGACTTTCCCAATGCACAAATAAATACATGGACCCTTGCTAAGATACACACGGTACCTTAAACAAGTAAACATTAAATATTGTATATATGAAATATCTCTTCATGAGATTAGTATTGTTGATGGGTCTTTGTGACCGGGTCCGCCAACAGATGTAAGTTATCACCGAGTACCGGGGTACCGGCCAACTTCGCCTATAAAGGTTGTCCGGGGAAATGAGATTCCTCGGGCCTTCAAGCACGTGAGAGTCGGGTCTCGACAGTGCGGGAGCTTAGTTGGGAATGTGACTGTTTTGTTCAGGGCGATAGCTGGTTATCTTGGCTCATCTTCTCCGGGGATTTAAGTGAGTGGGGTTTCCTGCAAGCGTTCATTAACTTAACCAAATAAACTTCAAAAGATATTGCAGAATTAGAATTATTCCATCTACCTATAGTTATACCAAACATTCAAAACATTGACAATGCTCTAACACACTACACTAAATACTGAAGAAATACAAAACCATCAGCTCATATTTAATCAATAGCAAAGGGAAAGGAGGTCGTTAATCTACTTGAAGTATTAGAGCAAAGGACATAAGAAGATAAAGCATAAAATACCATCAACCCAGAGATCAGAATGCTAACAACGTCATTGATAGAACCCTTCCTTCTTCATTAACATATCTCCAGCAAGCACTAGTGTAGATTACAATGGTGGCTCCAGGGGAGCATCTAACTACTGAAAGCTTCTAAAACTAAGGAGCATTGAGCTCTGCAACTAAGAACTGAGAAAAAACCAAATTGTTATTAGCTATGGACTGCAAAATCATCAATTTTGTCGACCCTTGGAATGAGGTCGGACTTATTATTTATACACAAGATTTGACCTAAAACTAACCTAATTTATTTTACACTTAACAATATAATACTATTTCTGGTGGTCGGTACTACCTGCACCACGCTACAAAAGACCTCGAGACGAAAAAGTTCTGACTTGTCAGAAGAATAAGACAAGAAGAGAGAAGTGGAAGAATCAGCCTCGAGAAGGGAGCCGGGAGGAGAAAAGAAGAAATATGATCCCCCAGGGATCGAGGCTACATGCCTCATAAATGGGAGAGTGGCTCGTTGTCTTCGATGCACTAGGTGTAACGTTGAAGCGGCGCCTTGGGAAGACCATCTGTCAGAGCCCTCTTGTTTTGCCGATGTGCCTTGTTGTGGTTACCTATTTTCTGACACCTTTTATTGACTGCCTTGAAAGTGACCGGTCGGCTTTGGGAACCGGGACACGGGTCACTTTAAAGAATTCAAAAATAATATTAGATCTGGGACTCCGGGATCCGGGAGCTCGCGCCCCAAAGAATGAATGAATACAAGAAAACTACATCTCCTGACGATCATCTCCGGAGCCTGAAGGATTTTATTGTTCCTTTGTATCATTGAAGGTCTGCAGGAGCCGGGCGATTCCGTCTTCGTCTATGTCCTTAAGGCCGGACCAGCGGTATTTTTCCACCTCCAATTGCTCATCCAAATCTGGGACATTTTCCTTGAACTCTGCGACCATCTTGTTTGCGTCTTGACTTTGAAGTACCATGCGAGTGAGTCTTGACATTTTCACTCCATCCATTCCCTCCGGGGATCCATACCGAGACTCCATTAGCTCGTCAAACTTTCCCAGGACATATTCCTCTAGAGTGCATGTTTTAGTGCTGAAGGGATCAGCTCCAGAGACCTTTGAGATGAATGACTTGTACAAATTGAAAGAATATTGAGCTTCCTAGACTTTGTCGTGCATAGCCCCTACCAGTTGCTTGATTACCCCCAATGTGAGGTCAAGTCTGGAGTGCTGGATCCGAACAAAGTCAAAAGACTCCTCTCCTAGAATTTCGGCCTCAGAGACAATTTCTTCTCTGATGCCGATGAGCTCTTCCATCTCGGCCTTCCATGCCTCATAGTTTTCAATGTCTCCCTCCCAGATGGAGATAGTAGTTTTGGCCCGATGTAGAATATTGTTGGCCGCATACAAGTTTGGGAGTGTGGATATTAAGAAACGCCGGACGTTTCCCACCTATTATGTGACCCACTCATCAACTACCTGGGCTTTCCTTTTCATCGCCCTTAATGAATTTATGTCGCTCTGAGGGAGCGGTGCGTCGAATGCAGAGGCACCCGGGGGAATGGCAGTAAGAGGCTGCGCGAGTGGTGTCAGCAACCCCATGAGATTTGTATTCTTTTCTTTCTCCGCCCTGAATTTATGGGCCTCCTTTTCATAACGAGCCTCCACCACCTTGGTCGCTTCTTTCAACAGGTCTAGTTCACCATTTTTTCCTTTCTTCCCTAATGATATCTCAGTGATGGAGTACTCATCGGCCTTAGTCGTTGCTTTGTCTACATTTGGGGATGGTGTCGCAATTACTGCAACTGTATCTTTGCCCGGCCCAGTCCGAAGAGTATGGACTATCCGGGCTTTCTTGGTCTTGGGAGGCATCTGCATTTGTTCCATCATCTCCGCCAAGGAGAGATGGGCCTTAGGGGTTCGTGGGGCCTTTCTCTTGCGAGACTCCACCAATCATTGTGGTGGTAGGGGTGGCTTTGCAGCCAAAATTTGTTCCTGTGATTTCTCCTCGAGATCTTGTTGCGCCCCTTTGTCAGTCTGAGTCATTTTTTACTCCTTCTCTGTATCTTTCGGTTCACTGACAATACTTACCCCGGTGGTGCTTATATCTTTTACCCCGACGTCTGTATCCTTGGCAATGTTAGGATCATTATTTGTTTCCCCGGGGTTCTTCTCCTTATCCTATTGTTGTTCTTCATTAGCCTCTGTTGTTGGGATGCTCTCCTCAACTGGTGTATTGTCTAGAGGTGGGGGAGGTGTTGGGCCAAGATTCATCATTTGGGCCGCTGTAATTACCTCCCAAAATGTTACTTTCAGAGGCGACGTTTGGAGCACGATAGTTGGGGTCACGGTTGCTCCCGTAGGTCCGGTTTCCCCAACCGATGTCGTTGGCTCATCCTGTGCCTGCCTACCCTCCTCAGTCCCTATAACCTATATCTATGGGACTTTGGAGACATCCACCTATTCCTATCCTTTTTCTCCTTCTGCCTGGGATTCCTGCTCTTGTGCATGCTCTGGCTCCAGGAGTTCGTCCTGCGCGGCGATTTCTTTCGCTGTCTTTATGGTATCCCCCTGCAAATTCCCAAATTCGCCAATCCCAAATAAATCATCAAATTCATCATGTGGAGGGGAGTTCTCTGGGATATCCTTAGGCTCTTTGTCTAGCTCTGGGGAGTCGGAAGAAACAATTTGCACTTCTTGGATGCTCGACATCCCAAGTTCTGGCTCCGCCCTTGGTTGAGGGTTAGTCTTCTTTTTCTTTCTCCTGGTTACCAAAGGGGGCCCTGCATCCATAATATTTGCATGCTCCTCTTCCACTCTGGTCCTTGTTGCTCAGACCATCAATGTTGCCAATGAAGGGGAAGAGGGAGGACGAACATACCCGGTCATGAGTAGCGGGGTGGCGAACCGCGTGATTAGTTTATCTTTCATCTGTTGGGAGACCGCCAGTGTCTGTTGCATTTGTTCTTTTATGGGGCTCACAGATGGGGTTTGCGACGAGGTCCCATTATTCTTTTTCCTTTATCCTCTCCTTGCGAAGAGGTTTCGGCCCCAGAAGTCAAGCCCCGCACAGTCAGGCCAATTCTGCGTGTACTCCCTGGGCATGCCTTCTTGAAATATGTGTGGCTACGCTCGACCACGTCGTGAGTGATACCTTCAATAGTTGGCCCCTCCTGGGCGTTCTAATCTACTAGAGGGAGAGCCATCTTGTCCACTCCCTTTTCTTTGTACTGAGGGTCTATTGTGGACCCGGTGTCTAAGAAGTCGCCCGGGAATTTCTGAAGCTTCAGCCTCTCCATCATCCCCATTGTCATCCAGACGAAGTGCCAGCTCCGGACTTCAAAATCATCTTGGCAATCTTCCCATAAGTTCTCCATGTGGAATATATGGGGCTCTGATGCCCGGGGAAGTGTCATTTCTATTTTGCCTAGCGGATCAAAGTTCTTCCGCGCCAGATAGAATTCTGTTAAGCCCAAGATTTTAAGCTCATTGTCCGCCTCCTTAGCTGTGGCTAGACTAAACGAGTAATTCCCACAGGTGATTGGGAATGGAATATTTATTACATTCTTTATAGTGTAGAGGGCGTGCAGTTCCAGAATCTGCCAGTAATATTCCAAAAGAATTATTGTGTTCCCACAATGCTTGGGCAACAAATAGGGTTTCCCGGAGAAGCCGGTTACCTGAATATAAGTATGTTGCTAGAACTAGATATAGTAGTGGCCATAACTTCTGACCAAATCCATTGCCTCCTTAGAGAGGTGATACCCAGCATCCCGGGTCGGTGTGAGAAGATTGTAGTAAACGAAGGCATCGTTCACTCGGCAGAAGCTGAGGAAACTAGCCCCCCATTGGATTTGTGGAAAATAATCCCAGGGATCCTTTTGGCCCGAGCCGACCCCAAGTAGACCTGACGTGAACAGCCTATTTGTGACGGGGCGTTGTTTTGCTAGGGCCCAAAGAACATAGGATGTCATATAGAATTTAGAGGTCTGGGCCACCTGAAGGAACTGGGAGTCCACATGGTTTGAAATGATGGCGGCCCAATCAAAATACTATTCACTGGAGGAGATGCCCAACATGAAGTAATACATCCATCCCGAGAATTACCGGGCATGGGGTTGCCCAAAGATCTTGCATAAGGCTATGATCCCCATCTAGATGCTTTCCTTAAATTTGGATCGGGGGATTTCTAGCTTCATTCTTTTGGAATCTTTCTTTGGGGTCTTCAGCCAGTTGTTGTTCAATTACTGTCGGGCCATGAGTTCCAGTTGTTGAAATTGCCCCAAAGCCTCGAATTAGGTGACAATGGCTGCTTCATTAAATTGAGGGATTCCCAAACCTTCCCAAAAAGTTGTAGTGTCCAGGGACACCATGGGTGTGGGATATCCGATTGGGACCGGGACAACGAGCATGACGGCCCAGACGGAGGAGTTGTAGTGCGCGGCCAAAGTGAGAATAAGTTCCAGGGCTTGCACAAAACATAGGAAGCAAGCGGCCTTTAGAATCCCAGATTCTCCAACATTGATGGCCAACTAGTCACCGACCATTCATTGGATGAACATCATTTTGACTAGGGCCTACATTTTTGCCCACATACCGACGCTGGTGTCGGTAATCAACTAAACCTTACATTTGATCTTTGACCCTACAATAGTATTTTCCTTCAAATATTTCATGCTGAGGGGAAGCTTTTCTAAGGCCCTCTCAATCTTAGACCTAATGACTACCCTGGTGACTGTCATGGTGGGGAGATCTGGACTCTCAGGTGGAGAAGATGCAGACGCCTCTGACATATTGAGTGTGGTGTTGAAAACCTGTGAGGTAAGGTGACTGCAGAATTTTCATAAGATAAAATGTTACTCCAGATTCCAGAGAACTTACCACCGTATCGCGCATTTCACTTGAAAAGTTAGTTTACGTCAAAATTTGGAAAAGACATGCATAGAATGTAGACTTGGGAATTCAACCACTATCCGGGCTCGGGGATTTCAGCATGTTTGACGGAAGTAAGATATCAATTGATCGAGGACGTAGGGCCCGGAGTCGGGAAAACTAACCGTTGGGAGACATGACCGTAAGATGAGTTGTCAGGCTTATGTGGGCATCACATGGCCATGCAATAAATAGGAGTTATGGTGACGATGACGCCAACTGTCTGAACGCGCATGAGATGAGAGCCACTTGGCAGAACTTAAATGCGTGCATGGGAAATAAATGTGCCATAAAGACTGACTCGACGACGAAGAGAGAAACTGCCATGGTTGAAACCAACCAAGAGCTGAGTTCCAACTAGGTGATATTTTGTCGTGCGAGTTGGCTCATAAATTCAAGAAACACAGACAAAAGCACGGTGAGCTCGACCCAAAACTAGAAGGATATACACTAGATATATACACAAAATCACAGAGGGCTGAAGGCTGAAACATATACACATTAAAATATACAACATTTACAAGCTTTTACAAACTATTTACCTGACTATACACATTTACATAGGCCCAAGGCCTACCCTAGACAATATACATTATAAACACTAGCTTACAACTGCACAGAGGGCAGACAACCCTCTGGCAGAGCCAACCCACCAATGGGAGGCAAACCATAAGTGAAACACGAAAAATAGAAACCGCAAAACCAGAGAAAAAGGAATAATAACAAAACCAGAAAGAAAAAAAGAAGAAACTAGAGAACCTACCTAGAAGCACGGAGGAAGGCAAGGAGAGAAGGGCACCAGGAGCACTCTACAACAAGCTAACCTTAAGGATTACCGCGAACAATCACCACAAACCCACTGGTAATCCACCACTAAACATGGGAGCAAAAGTAGTTTTAAATTGCCTTAATTCACCTTGGTTCGCTCAGAATGCACAAGTGTTTTGATCGCGGTAACTGTAAAAGTGGCAGGCAATTTCTATTTATACCCAAGGTAAAAGCAAGTTACACTCTCCTCTACAAACCCCAGAACAGGCAAACCTCCAGACTCCAGGTCCGGGGATTCCATGCAACCATACCTTCTCACAAGGAGAAGACGTCGTGGCGGAGAATCCCAGAGTCCAGAATCTGGCTCTGGAAAGAACAAACTCTGAGACCGGGCCCCAGAGGCACAAAAGACAAAATCAGAAAGAAAACAAACCTCATGGGAGGGAAAGCCCGGAGAAGAAAGCAAAGAAAATAAAGATAATAGGGCAAGAGCCAAATCAAAAATAGGGTACCCAACATTTTGCACACAAAATGTAGGGATGGGTATGCAGGGCATAACAAGTATCACTATTTATCAATTCAACTTTGAAATACAACAATTTACAGTAATTGAATTGAAAACATGAGCAATGATCATCTCATGGCTCTCTATTTAGGAAATAAAATATTATGCTCTCAGCTTTGAACATCCATTACTGATAGTCATAGGTTGAGAAATGATGATCTAAATGATGCATTATACCCTATTTAGCTCAAATTGCACTAAAATGCTTCAAGATTAATCAAATTCTACAATGCAAATGCTATGAAATCGAGATCAAAATGTCTATAGTGATGATGCTTTGCTCATGAATGTGTGTTCTCCCCATTTTCTCTCAAAATGGCCTTTTATTTAAAGGATTTCCCAAGGGTAGGGGGTAGCGATGATTTGATCATGATTAGGGTTTAGTTGAGTTAAGGGTTTCAAATGGTGAGACAATTTAAATGTTGGTTTCAAATAGAGAGACAAAATGAGTGGTCAAGATGCAATTCCAAGATGTGTGATGGAGAATCAATTTGGGCTTGATCCATGTGAGCTCAATCCTTAATCCTCATTGGTTGAATTTGATTTGCCCCATGTGATGGGTGAAGAATAAAAGGAATTAATTAATTGATGTATTTAATTTTTTTAGCCATGTGCACCCTTGAATGGGTTGGAATTAATTTTGATATAGCTATACAATTAATTGATTAATATCAATAGCTTAATTAATTGATCTTTTTTATTCAATTAATCCAATAGCTTTGACAATTCAATTAATTCATGATTTTTCTTGATTTGCTCACTTCACTCTTTGTTTGATTTTTCTTGACCAAATTTTGGTGTCTACAAATGTCCCTCTTCGAATCAATGTGTGAAGCACATTGGTTCAAAAAATGTCGGATGTTTGATTAACTAATTCTATCTTGATAATTGATTTGCTGGTACGACTGATTTTTGATAAAAAAATCTGACGTGATGTCCTGATGTGAAAATAACCCGATTGAGATTCCCCACTGATGATGATTTGAAATTTGATGCCCTAGGTTTGATTGATGTTTGATGCAAATTTGATTGATGATAGGATGTTGCCCCTGATGATGAAAAAAAACACTCTGATATGAATCCTTGATTTCAATCCTTGATGTGGATATGATTCCCCTCACGAAATAAATTGAAATGATTTTGGATGATTTGGTTGAGTTTGGGAAATTTTGATTTGTTTCCTGATAAAATCAATTTGAAAATTCCCTAGTCATGAGAGAATTTGATGATTGATAAAATATTATTGATGTTTTAGAGATGTTGATGATGTTTGGATATCATTTGATGTCAATCAGAATCACTTGGTTGATGTTGTATTGGTTGATGTTGTATTGATGCCAATCTGATAGGATAGGTAGGTTGATGGATAAATTTAATAAATGGATAATTTGCTCTCAAGATCTAGAGAGACAAACAAATCGATGCGCTCATGATGAGCAAATGAATGATAGGATAAATTATTGACGTTAAATGACCAATTGGATGATTTGACTGATTGATATTTGATTTGATTGAAAATAGGCTTTCCTCTGGAACACTAGTGGTGGGGGGCTTATAGATATGGTCATTTGATATGAGTCAGGTGCAAATGTAGGTACAAGTGATGAACAAAGTTAGGTTTCCCCTAGATGATCTGAGTCATAGTGATGATATCCTTGATGTAGCATTGATCATTTGATGGATCAGGCATTTGATGATGTAACCATGATTAACTTCCACCCCCTTTTGGGAAAATCCCATAACAACTAAAATGCAAGATTAATCTATATGAATGCAACTAACTGTCATTTTTGCAAAGAATGCTTGGATTTTGCTATTTTCATCATTGATCTTTTTGGAACCTCTAGCACGTACAACCACCACTGGTGAGTTTGACAAACCATAATGATATGAATATTGCTATCGTCGGATTTCAACAATGAAGCTAGTACAACTCTCACTAGTTCCACCATGGGAGTATGAATATTGCTTTCATGTCAGATTCAATGTTGCAAGTGAATGTTGGCATTAAGATATGGAAGATATAAATGACCAAGGTATCCTTTTGCGTAATCAAATAGAGATTGAATCCCTTCCATATGCAAAATGTCCTTAATGACTCTTTGATGGTCATGTCCTTAGACAAAGTTACATACTTCAAATAAATCAATCTTAAAACAGTCACACAACAATCAAGAAAGATGCCATGCTTTCATCATTGCTAATCTAGTTGAAACATCGTGGATTAACTAGAAAGACATGACTCAAGAAAAATCAATACCTCATCAAAAAAATTTAGTGCTATTTTTGTATCCATATTTCAAATAGAACTTCATCCATTTTTGATATGTTGGTTTTGCTTATTTTTAATCCTGATAATAATAAGTGAATGAAGGTCAAGGATTGTGTTTGTGTCAAGATCATATGTGAATCAAACAATGATGTAAATCAAAGGTTCAAGTGTCTATTTGTTGTGGTTGGATGCCTTGATTCCTATGAATTTGTGCCTGCTTGATGAAATTCATTGCTTTGGATTAATGCCCCCAGTTGAAAAGAAATATGTTGGGCTTGGGAAAATTTCCAAAATATGACAAAATCTCGATACATGCAAAATGCAGCTCAGAGACTTTATGCACAATTTTTGGATTTTTAAGAATTTTATACTTTTTTATTTTTATTTTAAAGATTTTTGACTTTTTAAATTTTTAGAGATTACCATCTTTCAAACAAGATCACATTGGTTTGCCCCCAATATCTAGCAAACTATAGGACATGACAGATGGATGAATAAGCTAATGTATTAGAAATGGATAGGTAATGATGGATGAAACATGTGTAGTGAATGTGAACCGTAGGATCATCTCCTCAAGATTACCCAAGCTAAGGAAAAAGTATATAACCATGTGAAGCATGTTTTTGATAAGAAATGTAAGCCAATGATGCAGTGCTAGATAGCATATAGGGTAACAACCTAATGCCATGAAAGCAAGTGGTCCAAAAGAGTGGACATGTCAAGAAGTTTTTGAGAACTTGTTTTGCACTTTATGTCCTTTATTTCGATCAAGACCAAGGGTATATTGGACGTGACATGGATAGGATAGCATAATCAAGATAAAGGGGTGATGGAGGCTATGAGGGGACGGTTTAGGATTATTGCAAGACTACTTAGGAATAATGAATTTGGGATAAGCAAGATCATGATAGGGTAGTATGGTGCAACAAGTGAATAAGTTGATGGAGAGGATAACGGATGTCCAGATATCTGATGCTCATGGATATGTCAACCTTGTCAATATCAAAGATGAAAGAGGAAATACATATACAAATGAGATAAATGGTAGGAAGTGGAGGATATCATGGATAAAACTTGCCCCCAAGTGTAGAGTGCAAGAGGGAGGAATTACGCATGACACCTGTTTGCTAGGTTTTCATCATGGTACTTGTCCAAGGCACCACAAGATGTGGTTTTCACCATAGGATGAATTTATTTCTCTTTACTTTTGCTACCTAGGCACCTATTTACCAGGTTTTCACCAAGGAACTTTTTCTTTTTCTTTTTCTTTTCAATTTTTTTTCTCTTTTTTTTTTGTATTTCCAATATTTCCAACATCTTGATCTTTGGATAATGCTCTTATGAAATATATGCTATAGTAAACCATGGCTATGGCTAAGATGCTTAAATATATTGATAAGGTGATAACAAAGGATATATATGAAGGATAAAGGTAGATGGTTGTTAAAGTTTTATGCCATAGATTGGAGAAGAAGAATGGAAGGGTGGAAAGTAGGTGTTGGATAATGGATAGGAGGATAAGAAGAAGGTATGTTATAGATGGAAATGTTGGCAAGATCAACTTTTACACACACTTTGAAGGGTATAATAATGAAGGAACAATGGAGGAAGGAGGTGAGGATGTATCTAAGGTAGTGGATTTTGGGATATAGGAACCCAAAGTAGACTTGGAAAGTGGAACATGTCTGGAAGAAGATGGAGTGGAAACCTTTGGAAGCTTGAATGTCAACTTTGATTTTTCTTTTGTGTGAAAGTATTTCAAAAGTGACTTGGGAATCCACATAGTCTTTGGTTTTTCTTTCTTTTGTGATGCTTTAGAATGCATTTCTTCAATGAGGGATTTTGGAACCCACATTTTCTTTGATTTCTCTTTTTGCTTGGTGGACCTTTGTGGTCTCTTTGATATTTCCTTTTTATGTTCATTCACATGTCGATTAGATGGGACATGGTGATCTTTATACATATGAGGATTCTTGGATTTTTTATTTTATGTTGTGCATCCAAATTGCTTCCAAAAGATTTGGGAATTGTGGTTGAATAGGAATAATATGGAGGGGTTATATGGATTGGTGTTTGGACATTCTTCAAGCATGTGTGACTTTGTTGATCTTGATACATGATAGAGTAAGTGAGTGGAGATCTAGGGATGGTAGGCATGATTGATGGAGGAATATAGGGACCCAATATGGATGGAAGGGATGAAGACTTTAGTTTTGGGATATAGGAACCCGAAATGGATTTGGAGGATGGTGAAATTTGATGGCTACGTTTGAATGGAGGGAGATAAGGTGTGAATTGGATTTCAACATCTTTGGAGTGAGTTGCATTGTCGAGGCTCTCATCTTTAGGATTTATCTTTATACCAATAGGCTCATGAGTAGCTTTCATAGGAACAAATTTGATAGGATAAACTAAGGTTTGAAGGGATTTATTATCATGCAAGGGATTTGGAAGAATGATGGTTTCTTGAGGTGAATATGGAGGAGTATGACAAGGATTTAATGTGATACTTTGATCTTGAAAAGGATCTTTTAATGATGTAGAGAGGGCATTTTGCTCTTGATTTTCAATATGTTCATTGGAAATGGTGGAAAGGACATCTTGATCTTGCTTGGGAAGTGAACAATATATAGAGCTTGGAAGGACACTTTGTTCTTGAGCTCGAAAGATATCATCTTGGAAGAAATGAAAGGGTGTAAGGGAATCATCATGGGATTCTATGGATATGGGATCTTGGTCAAATATTGGATAGGATTGGATAGTATCTTGATCTTGATCTTTGCTAAGACTTGTTTCCTCTTACTTGGAATTACCTTATTGACATGGATCCACTACTAAGGACAAGGTAGGATTTTGAATATGCATGGGGGATTCTTGAAGGGATGATGAAGGATCATTTTAAATTGGCTTGATAGGAAGTGAAGCACATGAAATATTTGGGTCTAAGATCTTTGAAGCATGGAAACAATTCGCAACAAGATGTAAATTAGCTTGGATTTCTTTTAGAGGATGCCCTTGAGGGTAAACATAGTCAACGTTGAAAGTATCATCCTTAGGTTTATTGTTTGATGGAGATGGTGTATCTGGGCATGAAGCTTTAGGAGATGGAGGAATGATGGAAAATTTAGAGGTTTCATGTGGACCATTACTATAAATAGGTTCATGGTTTAAACCTTGCTTGAGAGCAGTATCTTGTTCTTCATTAGATGACTCATTGGTATTTTGTACTTCAATTATGTCACCCTCAATGAGATCTTGAATTGTATGCTTCAACTCTAGGCAATCTGAAGTTTCATGTTCATTATGTCTATGATAGGCATAATAGTTTCTCAAGAATACAAAACCGCACGAAGTGATTTGAGGCAACATGATGAGACTATTTTCAAGGAGTTCTTCCAAAATTTATTCATAACATTGTCCCAAAAGAGTAAATGATCTATCCAATGGACATTTAGATTCTTTTGATTTCACCAATGATATTGGAGCTTCAAGACCATGATGATCTAATTTGCAGCTGGTGTATGATGGATAAACAAAATTCTTAACAGAATCTGATGTAACTTTGTCTCCCTTCTCTTGATAAAAAATAGGATGGTCATGAAATTGTTCTGCTTGATCAAAGATGGGTTTGTTGTGCTTAGATGCCTCTTTTTTGATGAAAATGGAGGTATGGATAGCTCATGATCATAGAGAAATGGAAGGAGTGATGTTAATGAGGACTTGTTAGATGATGTATCCTTTTCTTTTTCCTCATCCTTCTTTAAAGTTGATGTGTCATAGTTATGAGGAAGCTTAACTCCTAATCAAGCTAAGTTTAAGAAATATATTTCTTTATCCCTCTTCAAAATGTTTTCCATGACTTCAAGAAACATGGGATCTTGGGATGCCTCCTCAACTTCCTCTTCAGATGCTTCTTCATTTTGATGCCTATGGTGATTTTGATCTTGGTTTTCCTTATTATGATTTTGATCTTGATCATAATTATTATTGTTCTCTGCCATAGGATTGATCCATTCTTCAAATAGACTCATGATATGATCTCTTTTCTCTTTTTCAATTAATTGATTTTTCCTTTGAAGATCTCTTGACATCTTGGATTATATGGGATTTGATCTATCTGATGCACTAGACATGAAGGACTCTGAAAAGGGTATCCAAATATGATTTTAAAATTTTCCAAAAACCCCGGGAGATACCCACTATTTGAGTGTCTCAGTCTGTACGCAATACTTCAAAGATAGTACACGCTACTTCATATATGTGTATGCACTCACTGGAAAAATACAATGCACTGGTTGACTATTTAGGTGCGCTACTTCATAGTTGATAAGCATTAAAATACATGTATAAGCGTTATTTCACTATTCACAAGCGGTAAATGTCTATTCATATGTGCTACTTTATTTTTTAAAAGCGCTGCAGAAATACTGGTACGTGTCAAAAAACTTCTAAAAAAGGTGTGTTACTGGTTTGATCACCATTTTGATTGATTTTTTAAAATTTATAAAAGTGTGATAAGATCTATATGGATGTTTCTAATGAACCATAACTGATTGAATGTTTGAAGATGTTAAGTTGATCACCGAAATGTAGAAAGATAATGCAAGACATTAAATCAGTTAATGAATTGTATTTTCATTGATGTCAACTTGATATAATCTGATTGGCTATATAAAAAGTGTCAAAGACTTCAGAGAATCAAGAAAGATAAAGATTATGCTTTCAGTAATTCATAAAAGATTAGTATTCACCAAGTGACTACAAACACCGACGGGCAGTGCACCCCGACGGACAGAGAAACCTGAGAGGAAAGTTGCAGTATTGCTCGAGCAAGAAACCCAAAAAAGCATTACCATCGAGCAAAATTACAAGCATTATCGATGAGTAGAACTTCACAGTGATGCCCGACAGACAGACAACCTTGATGGACAAACAACCCCAATAGAGATGCCCAAGGAGAACTGAAGTGTTGACCGAAGCTAACTAAGAGTTAAAACATTGAAAGGAACTGAAGTTCAAAAATGACAAAAGACTCAGTTGGCAAGAGCTAAAGAAGGAGTTAACTGGTTGTTAATATTGTTTTTATTGCCAAGTTAAAGCCAGAGATAAGTGAAAGATTTAAAGTTGTTTTATACCAGTTGTCAAAGAGAAATCTACGAGATAAAACTGAAGTAAAGCTTTAAAGCAATATTGGCTAAAATTGTGGATCACGCCAAGAAAAAGAAAGTCAAGAACTAAGAAATGGTGATATCATGTCTATAAAGAGACAAGCTAATTCATTGTGAATTAGGGGTGAATAGAAGAAGGATGTTGAGGAGAAATTAATGAAGGAGGAATTCAATCAGACCTGATCAATCAAGCTTAAGAAAAGAGCTAATTCTGCGGACACCGAGCAACAGAGAAGCACAACATCACCGAGAAGAAAGAAGTGGAGCAAAGATATTGAAAAGATACATTGATTAGAAAGGTATTATGAGCTTACAATAGATCTAAAAATTTGCAAAGTATAGTTGTATATGTGAGCAAATCATTTACTATTTCAATTTGACCATTGGATCAGAAAGTCTCTTAACCGAGTAGGACTTAACAATACTCTCTATATTGAGATACATCCCAAGGAGTATCAAAAAGTTTGATCATGAAGATAGCATGAGATGCAGATGCCATTTGACAAACTACATTGGGTTTGGTCATAAAAGGTAGCATAGAGATGTCAGATATCAAGTGACAAACTATTCTATTTAAATCCTCTAACAAGGTCACACCTAACAGTGTGTTTTTAACCTTTAACAAGGTTGGATCTTCACCGAGCTCACTTTAGAAGAGTGAAAATTTTTGGTTACCGGTCCCAAGTGTTTTTTCCCTTAACAGGGTTTCCACGTTAAAAATCCATGTGTCAATGTGTTTATGAGTCATTCCTTTAGTGTTTTGCATTACACATAACTAATATGAATTGATCGGTATACATTAAGCAATTTACTATATTTCGGTAAATGAAAGACTGCTAATCGATAAACAGTAAGAATAAGGTTTAATAGTGAACTTCAAGCAGTAGTTATTTGTTAATATTATTTGAAGGCATTCATCTTTTAGGACTAAAGATAACTAGAAGCTTAATATTGTGGTACTAAGTTTTCAGGTTGATTTATTGAAATAATTTTGAGGCCACTGATTCACCCCACCCCCCCTCTCAGTTATTCTAATAATTGGTATCAGCACTTGTGTGCTTAGGAAGGGAGTTTAACAACTCAAGCAAAATATCACAAGATGAAAAAATGAGATGTGCCCAAGTTGAATAAAGACAACTTTGCATCATGGCAAAGCAGAATAAGACTCCACCTATCAGGTATTGGTAATGATGTTACTCAACACCTAGATACTGAATATGTGTTGCCTACGAGACCTCACACACTTGAGAAATTGAGAGAAAATCATGATCGTAATTGCATGACAGAGCTTGCTTCCTCACTCTCTTATGTTGAGTTTGAAGATGTCAAAACTTGCACCTCTGCAAAGCAAATGTGGGATAAATTGAAGCTGGTACATGGAGGAGATGCTAATGTACTAAGAGCCAAGGTAGAAAGCCTAAGAGGGAGGTTTGATGACCTAAGGATAAAGAAGGAGAAAATATCACTTAGTATAGCTGGAGAACCAAAGAAGTAGTCAATGCTATCCGAGGAGTTGGAGGTGTACTTGAAGAAGAGACAGTGGTATGTAAAATGCTAAGTACCTTATTGCATGTATATGCTATTAGAGTATCTGCTATACAAGGAATGAGAGCAGTTGCAAACAATAATATCACTCTAGATAATCTGATTGGTAGACTGATTTCATTTAAAATGAATAACTTTGATAATAGTGTCTTACCATCTATAGAGTCTACATTCAAATCTTATTTGAAAATAAGTAAGTCATGTCATAAACACACTATGAGGAATGATAGTGAAAGTGATAGTGATGACCAAGGACTTGATGAGATTGAAGCACTAATGGAAAGAATATTGCAGAGAGGCAAAGATAGATACAAAGGTGAATTGCCACTTGTATGTTTTAATTGTAAAGAGGTTGGACACTTTGCTGCAAGATGTCCTAACAGAAGAAAAGATGACAAAAGTAATGATATAACATATGAAAAGAAGTTTGACCGAGGCGATAACAGAGATTACCGAAGCAACCGACAATATGACAGAAGAGATACCCAATACTACAAGGACAAAGGAAAGAAAGCTTGTTACCTGGCTGAGAACAGAGTTGATGATACTGACACCGAATCTGGTGAAGACATTGAGATGGTATTTGTAGCCATGAAGGATAATTCAGACGAAGAAGAAAGGTATGTAGAGATTGCACTCATATCTAAGCTTAGTAAGAATCATGTCTAGATTATAGATAGTGGATGCACTCATCACATGACTGGTGATAAACAAAAGTTTGAAACTTTTGAATACTATAATGGTGGATCAGTAAGAATGGGTAATGACACACCTTGTCCAACCAAAGGTAAAGGAACCATAATGTTGAATAACCTGATCAAATGTGAAAATGCTTACTGGGTAAAAGGACTTAATTATAATCTATTAAGTGTTTCACAATTGAATAACATAGGTCACCAAGTAGCATTTGAAAATAAGAAGGCAAAGATCTTTAATGAATCAGGAAGGTTGATCGAAATTGGTGAACAAACAAAAGGTAACCTTTTCTACCTTGATGACATTAACACCACTTGTTTAATGGCTAGAAACAAATACATATGGTTGTGGCGTAAAATACTATGCCATGTGAATTTTGACAACATGATAAAGCTAAGAAATAAAAGGAAAGTAAGAGGCTTACCGAGCATGTCAAAGCCCGAACATATCATGTGCAAGAATTGTCAAAAAGGTAAAATGACAAAGTCTAGTTTCAAGAGTAAAGCCCATACATCTAATGCAATTTTAGAATTAGTCCATACTAATTTATGTGGACCCACGAGGTCAAAGAGTTACTATGGTGATAGGCATTTCATTATCTTTATAGATGATTATTCTAGAATTATGACAATTATGTTCTTATAAGATAAATCATAAGCATTCAAGATGTTTAAATGGAATAAGGCTATGGTAGAAAAACAAAGTGGTAAGGAATTGAAATGCTTAAGATCAGATAGAGGAGGGGAATTTATTTCTGATGAATTCACTAACTATTGTAATGAGCATGGAATTAAAAGACAGGTTTCTGCACCAAGAACACCACAACAAAATGGAACTGTTGAAAGGAGAAATAGATCAATTGTTGACTGTGCAAGAACACTGATGATAGAGAAAAGAATCACTCAAAGATTCTGGAGGGAAGGTGTCAGTACTATTGTCTACACATTGAACAAAGTACAATTGAAGGACACAAAGAAGACACCTTATGAGCTATGTTATGGTTACAAACCCAATGTAAGTTACTTCAGAATCTTTGGTAGTCAATTTTATATTTTAAAAGATGACAGAAATGGAAAGCTTGACTCCAAAAGTGATGAAGGTATCTTTCTAGGGTATTCCACCAAGAACAAGTCTTATAAATGTCTTAACAAGCCCTCTAACAAGATCATTGAAAGTGAAAATATCAGAATAGATGAATATGCAGAGAAAAATGATGAGGATAGAAAAAGAGAACCATAAGACTACAATAGGTTTGTTTACACTGAAGAACCTGACACTCTACCCGAGCAATGGTGTATCACTCCCAAGAAACAGAACACTGCACCCGAGCATTAGGTTGCAATTACCAAAAATTAGGAAAATCCTCAAGGTGATTTTCTGAGCGATGGAGATTAGAATGAAGGTCAAGAAGATGATCAGAATGATGGACAAAGAGCTAAACCAAAACTTGCCAAGTATGTTAGAAGACATCATCCACAGAATCAGATCATAGGAGACAAGAATGCTGGAATGAGAACAAGAAGTAAGTCACTAAACACTAGATGTTTACTTTGTGATTTTGAGCGTAAACCTGTTAATATAGCACTTGAAAATGAAGAATGGGCCAGTGCTATGAATGAAGAGATAAAACAGATTGAGAAGAACAATACATGGACACTAGTACCGAGACTAGATGGCAAGAATGTCATCGAAACCAAATGGATATTCAAAAACAAGCTGAATGAGAGTGGAGAAGTGACAAGGAATAAAGCAATATTAGTATGCAAGGGGTATGCACAGGAAGAAGGTATTGATTATGGAGAAACCTTTGCACCCATTGATAGAATAGAAGGAGTTAGAATTCTTCTTGCTTATGTTGCATTCAAAGGATTCAAGGTATACCAGATGGATGTCAAATCTGCATTCCTAAATGGAATACTGGAAGAAGAGGTATACATTGAACAACCAGAAGGGTTTGTTGATCCAGACAAGAGAAACATGGTATGTAGACTACATAAAGCCTTGCATGGATTGAAGCAAGCACCTAGAGCTTGGTATGAAAGACTTCACTCCTATCTCATAAGTATTGAATTTGTAAGAACAAGTGAAAATAGAAATCTGTACTTATAAGAAGATACCGAAGGTAATATTCTGATTACTAAAATATTTGTTGATGATATCATATTTGGGGGAAATGATATGCTATGTAAATCCTTTTCTAATGAAATGAGCAAAGAGTTTGAAATGTCTATGTTTGGGGAGGTCAAATTATTTCTTGGTCTATAGATTCTTCAACAAGATGCAGACATTACTCAGTCCAAATACATCAAGGAAGTGTTGAAGATATTCAAAATGGAAGATTCCAAGCTAGTTGGAAGACCTATAGAAATCGAATGTAAGCTGACAAAAGAAGACAAATCAAATGAGGTAAATTAAACCTTGTATAGATCAATGATTGGAAAACTAATGTATGTTGTTCATACCAGACCAGATATAGCACATGCAATTGGAATAGTTGCAAGATTCTTTGCTAATCCCAAAGAATCACACATGACTATTGTGAAGAGAATGCAGAGATATCTAAAGAACACCGAAGACTATGGCTTGTGGTATAATGAAAAGGGTAAAATTGAGCTTCAAGTTTATACATATGTTGATTGGACTGGAAACCTAGATGACAAGAAGAGCACAACTGGAGGACCATTCTTCATGGGTGACAGATTTGTCACATGGATAAGCAAGAAGCAAGGATGCATCTCACAGTCTACTGCAGAAGTAGAATATGTGGTTGCTGCTGCAAACTGCTCTAACATTGCCTGGATCAAACAGTTATTGGAAGGTATGAATATGAAATTAATTGAACCAGTGATTATCTATTGTAATAATACTAGTGCAATTAACATTTCTAAGAATCTAGGCATGCATGCTAAGACTAAGAATATTGCTATCAAGTATCATTACTTAAGAGAACAAGTGCAAGAAAAAGAGGTGATACTGGAATATGTTCAATCCAAGGAACAATTAGCTAACATATTCACCAAGCCATTGCCTAAAGATACATTTGAGTTTCTGAGAAACAGACTAGGGGTTTGACCCTTATCTATTGGTCAGTAAGCTGAATAGGAGGCTGCATCAGCACACACATAATTAGAAGATCATTCATGTTGATGCAAGCATAGAGATGGACTACAAAGATACATTAGTACACAAAAAGGTACATATCTACACTGAAAACTAGAGTCACTGTATTGATGATGGATAGGGAAATTTGAGGAGTATATTAAAAATAGGTGAAAGGATATAAATTTGGCATGATCAATGTTTACTTTGGCATTGTTGTCAAAGGGAGAGATTATATCATTATCCAAAGGGAGAGAATATCTAGAATATCCAAAGGGAGAGATTACATATGAAATATCCATCATGACTATCACAAGGGAGAGAATATATCAAATGTAACTTGTAAGCGAGAGAAATATATCAAAAGGGAAAGATGACTTATTGTTGTCAAAGGAAAAAGAGATGATCAAGGAGAGTTATAGTCAAAGGGAGAGACAACATTAGAAAAAGAATCAGAAGATGATACATCTATTTAGTGAAGGGATTGAAGATTGAAGAAGGCATTCTGTAAGAGAAAAATATAAGCTATATGAGCTTACCGAGAGCCAGACATTTGTATAAGTTATAGAACAATAAATTTGGTAGTTTGATGAACTACAACTTGATATATTTCATATAGTATTAGAAATAATATAGTGTGATAATGTAGTGTGTTGCCATCAATGCCAAAGGGAGAGATTGATGAACCATAATTGATTGATTGTTTGATGTTAAGCTGATCATCGAAATGCAGTAAGATAATGCAAGACATTAAATCAGTTAATGGATTGTATTGTCAATGATGTCAACTTGATATAATCTGATTGGTTATATAAAAAGTGTCAAAGACTTCAAAGAATCAAGAAAGATAAAGATTATGCTTTCAGTAATGCACAAAAGATCAGTATTCACTAAGTGACTACAATCAATGACGGGCAGTGCACCCTGACAGATAAAGAAACCTGAGAGGAAAGTCACAGTGTTGCTTGAGCAAGAAACCTGACAAGCATTACTGATGAGTAGAATTACAAGTATTACCGACGAGCAGAACTTCACAGTGATTCCCGATGGACAGACAACCCCGAGAAAGATGCCCGAGGAGAACTGAAGTGTTGACCGAAGCTAACTAAGAGCAAAAACACCGAAAGGAACTGAAGTTTAGAAACGACAAAAGACTCAGCTGGAAAGAGCTAAAGAAGGAGTTAACTAGTTGTTAATATTATTTTTATCAACAAGTTAAAGCCATAGATAACTTAAATATTTAAATTTGTTTTATTTGAATTGTTGAAGAGAAATCTACGGGATAAAACTAAAGTAAAGCTTTAAAGCAAGATTGGCTAAAATTATGGATCATGCCAAGAATAAGAAAGTCAAGAACTGAGAAATGATGATATCATGTCTATAAAGAGACAAGATAATTCATTGTGAATTAGGGGTGAATAGAGATGAAGGATGTTGAGGAGAAACTGATGAAGGAAGACTTCAATTAGATCTGATCAATCAAGCTGAAGAACAGAGTAATTTTGTAGACACCGAGCAACAAAGAAGTACAACATCACCGAGCAGAAAGAAGTGGAGCAAAGGTATTGAAAAGATACATTGATAATAAAGGTATTATGAACTTACAATAGATCTAAAAATCTACAAAGTATAGTTGTATATGTGAATAGATCATTTACTGTTTCAATTTAACCATTGGGTCAGAGAGTCTCTTAATTGAGTAGGACTTAACAATCCTTTATATATTGAGATACATCCCAAGGAGTATCAAAAAGTTTGATCACGAAGATAGCATGAGATGCCAGATACCATTTGACAAACTACACTGGGTTTGGTCATAGAAGGTAGCATAGAGATTCCAGATATCAAGTGACAAACTATTCTATTTAAATCCTCTAACAAGGTCACACCTAACAGTGTGTTTGTAACCTTTAACAAGGTTGGATCTTCACCGAGCTCACTTTAGAAGAGTGAAAATTTTGGGTTACCGGTCCCAAGTGGTTTTTCCTTTAATAGGGTTTCCAAGTTAAAAATCCATGTGTCAATGTGTTTATGAGTCATCACTTTAGTGTTTTGCATTACACATAACTAATTTGGATTGATCGGTATACACTAAGTAATTTACTATATTTCGGTAAATGAAAGAGTGCTAATCGGTAAACAGTAAGAATAAGGTTTAACTGTGAACTCCGAGCAGTAGTTATTTTTTAGGATTATTTGAAGGCATTAATCTTGTAGGACTAGAGATAACTAGAGGCTTAATATTATGGTACTAAGTTTTTGGGTTGATTTATTGGAATAAGTTTGAGGCCACTGATTTAACCCCCCTTGCAGTTATTCTAACAATTTCCTATTTGTAAAATAGATCATCAACCACAGTACACACAATAAATCCTTGTTTTAACCCATTAATTTAACACAAAGTGTATATTTTTAATCTTTTCACAGGTCTTTAACAAGAAAGTTTCCAAGCAAGCTACCTATAGACAAATTTGGCTTGTAAATGGCTCTATAAAGGTAAGCAATTGCATAAAAACATGATTTTTATGAGGATTCAGTTCAAAAATTTTTGAGTCTATTTCCCATTACAAAGTTCTTCCACATGCATAAAAACATGATTTTGCGCTGAAGGACTACTGTAGGACGTTCGATTCTCAATCCTTTCTGTCACTCGCCCCATTAAGGATGAATGCATTTTATTTTATTAAGGATGAATGCATTTTATTTTATTAAGGATGAATGCATTTTATTTTATAGTGGGTTGGATTACCATGGCTAAAATGGTTGTATCCCACTTGGGTTGTTCCCTCTCACCGTCCTCAAAAAGGCAAATCTCGGGAGGATGGCCCACTAAAGATCTATCATGTTCATTTTAAAGCAAGAAATGAAATGAATATATAGGTTTGGGAATTTGATTCACCTAAAAGGTGAAGAGCATATCCCTACTACTTCTCCAATTCTAAACATAATGGACCAAATTTCATTTACCACCTCTTAATCTAAGGGATTCGAAGTGTGTATGACTTTTTGATTCACTCAAAGAGTGAAGAGCATATACCTAGCAGTTCTCTTCCACAAACAAGGAGATTCAAATTTAATGTTTGGTTCAATTCCTTAGGTCCTTCACATCTCAAATTTGGCATACAAAATGCTTTAATTCATGACTTGAAGTTCCTTTTCTAATTATGCTAGATTCCAACTTTGACTTGCCACAATTTAAGCAATGAAAAAGAATTTTAGATCTTACCTTTTTCAAAGCTAGCTAGGCTAGACACTTTTTTGATTATTTTTGCTTTTTAATTTTACTCACCTAGTGGTGATAGTTCCTGTTGGAGATTTGATTATGAACAGTTGATTGATTGTATGTTTGTCATTGATGACAACATATAATACACAGCAGTACTTCTGTATGTACTTATCCATATGATGATATGAAGACTTGCGTGGATAGATACATGTTGTTGACATGTTTATTATGCTATGTTCATACACACAGACCTAGATATGATGTTTCAGTAAAGATATGTAATTTTGTTATTGACGGTTACAGTTCTAGAGGAATAACAGTTTAAGGCCAACGTATGTAACATGTTTATTGAGTTGCGCCTATCTTTAGGATATGCGTGTGTATATTCATGATGAGTTATGAGTTTTTGATATTAATCTAAAGGCGCCAAATGTATTTCAAGAAGATTGCAAAGTTATGGTTAAATTGGTGAAGCCGACTTAGTGAAGCGACGCATCTATTTAGTTTATACTTGCACGGTTGTAATTATGCTTGCACGCTTAGTAGAGCTGACAAGGATGTTATGAAGAGTTGTCTAACAGGTCCCATGATCTCATACTTGGTGTATGTACTTATAGAAGGTCATTTGTGATAAGAAGAGTTGCGAAAGCCAGAGATAAGAAAAGCAGAGCAGAGTGTTAAAGCAGCAGAGTGTTAAAGCAGTAGAGCTATATTTATCATATATTGATAATATAGATATTGAATTTGAAGCTTTCAGAATAAAAATAAGATTGTTGTAGTGCTTTACAAGAGGTTAAAGAATCAGCACACAAAAGGAACTGATCAGACAAGCATTGTCACAAACAACAGTTCACCTTGTTGATACAGTGTGTATCAAATAACCAGAAGGTTGTAGCCTTCACCACTTGGACAGTGAGTCCACCACCCCTAACAGGGTTATTGTAAAAGACTCCTAACAGGG
>MU223174.1:5584373-5600860 GCA_018584345.1 Thuja plicata | reverse complement strand
AGGGTTGAAAGATCTTTTAACAGGGATTACTATAAACAGTATAGTTCTTTGTGGGTACTAATTCCCACTGGGGTTTTTACCATTTGGTTTCCCCGTAACCAAATTGATGTGTTGTGTAATGTGTTATTTGAATGTGCATTTACTTTGTATCAATATGGATTAATAAGTATAAGAAAAAGATAAAGTTGCTGATAACTGATTCACCCCCCCCCAGTTAAACCTGAAGTATTCTAACAGTTCCATCTCCTTTGCATCCTCTTCTCAACAAGTTAGTCCAAGACAACTCAAGAAAAATGAGAATAGAAATCAAATTAAAACAAAATTTCTCAAGTTAGTAAAAATCAAGATGAAATTTGTAATTTAGATAGGAGCATCAAAAGGAGTAGTATCTAATTCAAAATGAGGCATGTTGAAGAATCCTTGATACAAATTAATAATTCTCCAATATTTATGCATACTCTCTTTCTCTAAGAATTTTTGATAATAAGTTTTAGCCAATTTCACCTCATTCTACTTTTTGAATGTCCTTCTTTCTTCCAATTTCTTGTAATAACCTGATTTACGCACCTTCCTATGGATTGACATCTACATAACAACAATAATTTATCATTAAACTTACTAATTTTTAAATTTTATATTGCAGACTGACAGACAGTGCTACACACTATTTTAAGAATAATTACATGCTATTTTAAACACTTCTATGTGTTACTTTACTGTAAAAGCGCATAAATTTTCATTACTAAGTGCTATTTAGCATATAAAATAGGTTATTTGGAAATTAAATGCACTAAAAGATGTGTTTTAGGTGTCTGAGAAATCCTGTTAAGCGTCACTTTGATATGTAAAGGTGCCAGACTTTAGATTTGTACGTGCTGCTTCAACTGTCAAATGTGTTGTAAGAATTTAAGACATAAGACAGAAGGATATTTGTAAGTGTCATTTTGTCATGTAAAGGTGTCAAACTTTAACTTTGTACGTGTCACTTCACCTGCAAACTGCAAATTCCTACAACAAAAACACACTCAAGCATACCAAAAATTTGTGAAAACATTGGAAATGAGGCTTAGAGCTCCACAGTGGGTGCCATTTATATATATGAAATATATCTTCATGAGATTAGTATCACTATTTATCAATTCAACTTTAAAATACAACAATTTACACTAATTAAATTGAAGACATGAGCAATGAGCATCTCACGAGTCTCTATCTAGGAAATAAAATAGTATGCTCTCAGCTTTGAACATCCATTAATGACAGTCCTAGGTTGAGAAATGATGATCTAAATGATGTATTATACCCTATTTAGCTCAAATTGCACTAAAATGCTTCAAGATTAATCAAATTCTACAATACAAATGCTATGAACTCAAGATCAAAATGCCTATAGTGATGATGCTTTGCTGCATGAATGTGTGTTCTCCCCATTTGCTCTCAAAATGGCCTCTATTTAATGGATTTCCCAAGGGTAAGGGTTGAGTTGATTTGATCATGATTAGGTTTGAGTTGAGTTAAGGGTTTCAAATGGTGAGACAATTTAAATGTTGGTTTCAAATAGAGAGACAAAATGAGTGGTCAAGATGCAATTCCAAGATGTGTGATGGAGAATCAATTTGGGATTTGATCCATGTGAGCTCAATCCTTAATCTTCATTGGTTGAATTTGATTTTCCCCATGTGATGGTGAGGAATAAAAGGAATTAATTAATTGATTTTTTTAATTTCTTTATCCATGTGCACCCTTGAATGGGTTATAATTAATTTTGATTTGACTATACAATTAATTGATTAATATCAATTCCATAATTAATTGATCTTTTTAATTTAAGTAGTCTAATAGATTTGATAATTTAATTAATTCATGATTTTTCTTCATTTTCTCACTTCACTCTCTGTTTGATTTTTCTTGACCAAATTTATCTTTCTAAAAATATAAATCATCAATTACGCGCCAAGATCCACAATCCAAGCTTGTCATCCTCTAAACACGTTACACCATTGTAGTCGACCATAAATAGGTCTTTGCAAGATCACATGTCACAACTGACGTCACTAAGAACCGAACAACCCAAGAATCACAAAAAACATGCCTTAATCTCACATAACATAACACATGTTCATATCCAAGTTATCTAAAAAACACTAGGACTAACTCTATCATAATCCTTTGTCACTGCTCTATAGCCAGTCGTCACCAAAATAGCTATAAATCATGAAAATAACCACATAAAATCTAGTGACCTTAGAAATAAGGTATAGATACTTCCTTCTAATCAAATCCATGTTTGCATACTCTAAAACACTGTACATTGTATGTACATCCTTATCAGACTTGCATGTTCTAGTCATAACCAGTTTGTCTGAGACTCCTAATGAAACTAAATGAAACATATGTTGACATCAATGAAAATACAGGAATGCCAACACCTCAAATAGAAACAATTCCAACATGGCCATGATAATCCTATAATGCCATATCATTATGATGTGGTACTCCTTGAGACTAATGTAATCATGATGATTACGTGGGAGCCATCTAGGAAAAAAACTGCACCAAGAGTAGTAAAAAATGCCCTCTTGGACAATGCATTTCCCAAAGGCAAAATCATCCTTCCATGTCATCCATTTCATGTTCAAATTCAAAATAGGCAGGCTCATTTCCCTTATGCTCGAGACTCAAAAGGTAAGGGTAACATTAAACTCAAAAGCCCTAAAGTATTGAGAAGGAGACACCACTTCTCAGGTAGGGTGTTACATGTCATCTTCTTTGGATTTTGAACACTCTCCATTCAAGATATTTTTTACATCAACTGGGAGGGATGAAGGTTTTATCCAACACCTCACCCCCTCAAGAATGTAGTCATTTGTAACCAGGGCATCGACCACATCATTGCCCTCTTTGTAGACATGATTAATAGTAAAGGAATCCAATTCTTGTAAGAGTCTGTGAATATCACCTAAAATCCCTTCCAAAAACTAGTTTGTCTCTAACAACCCTTTAAAAACATTTATGATGAGCATAGAATCGCCCTGAATTGAAATTGTTCTAGTCCCAATAGAGAGTTCAATCTTAAGTCCCCACAAAAGGTCCATTCCCTCCGCTTGATTGTTCATATATCCGGGCAACGCACCACTAATATCAACTTGATGATCACCGAAAGAGGGAGGAATGGAGGGACCAGGTCCTCTAGTGTCACTTAAATTCTCTAACAAAAGCTTGTGGAAAATTCCAAAAATCACCTTCGGTTGACATTACTTCTCATAGAATATCTTGTTATATCTTTCCTTCTAGATTTGCCAACACAAATGAGGAGGTATTTTCCACCAAAATTTTCTGATAGTAGGGTTAAAAGATATGTCCTAGAAATTGAAAGCAATTTGTTGGATATCTTTGTCCATCACCCACTAGGTTTGGAGAATATGCAAAGCTCTCTGCCAGAGCTCACATGCGAAGAAACAATGTACGAAGACTATCCTGAGTAAGGATCTTGTCATGTATCACTCCCACTATAATAAATTTATCTTAGGGATTAATTTTGAGTTCCAAATCTTTTTCCATAGTTCATCTGAGTCCCCCTCACCAATGAGCATAGGATAGGCAGATTTCATTGTGAATTAGCCACTGACATTATTTTTCTAGAAAATGTTATCTTCCCTTAGGATCATCGAGATTCTCTCATCCTTGAGTCTCTTTTGTAAATCTAGTGCCAGAGGTATTATTTACTGAAGGCATTGACAAAAAATTTGGATATTTTCCAAGTTCTTGAGTGATCCACTTAGTTCTCAACTCTACTCCCAAAGATTTTTTTAGCCAGCACACAAAGGTCATGATAGGTAGGGAGTAGGGAGAGGGGTGTATGATCCAACCAAGTGTCATCCCATAAATAGGTCATCAAATAATCACCAATCCTCCATTTGAAGCCTCAATGAAGAAAGGACCTACAATTGAGAATACTATTCTATATTTTGGACCCTACAGGGAGTCCAGGTGTGTTCAAGGAGAAGGAAAACTTTTCCAAATTCAAATACTTGGCATAAATAATGTCACACTATTTGGCTTTATGTCTGGGTAGGGTCCAACCAATTTTAGTAATAAGAGCCCTGTTAAGGTGAAAATTTTTATTTACACCCAAACCGACCATAGATTTTAGGCAGGCAGAAAGCCGAGTCCTACTTAACCAAAGTTATCTGCTTCTTTTCTTCCATTCCAGACCATAGGAAATTCCTTTGAATTCTCTTGAATTTATCAGCCCAAGCACTAGATATTCTAAAGAGTGACATGAAGTATACAATAATTCCTTACAAATATTATTTGAGGAGTTGCAACTTACGTGCACTACTTAGAATTTTACCCTTCCAACTAGCCAGCTTTCACTGCATTCTTTCCACAATTATATTCCAAAAGGAGTTAGAATCCTCCTTTACTATGAGTGGTAGCCCCAGGTAAGTATCTGAGAGATTAGAAGATTGACATCCAAGAATGTTCTTGACCTTATTTTGAAGGGAATGACGAGTGTTGAAAAAATAGACTTTTCTTTTAACATAGTTGATGGTTTGCGTCGACACTGAAGCATATTGGGTGAGGAGGCATTTCCAACTTCTAGCTTCTAGCACTGACGCAACACCAAAGAGGATTGTGTCATCAAAAAACTATTGTAAAACCACAGGGGACAAGGTGGAAGCAGGGATCAACCCCAAGATTTTTTTTCTCACTTAGCATACAAAGAAGGTTCCTCCCCATAACCTCAACCAACAAGATGAAAAGGTAGGGGGAGAGGGGTTCACCCTGCCTTATCCCTTTGGATGTGCCAAAGAAACCTCTTGGGACTCCATTGACAAGGATGGAGTAGCGAACATTAGTCACACATTTCTTGATCAATGCAATCACCTTCATGTCAAAGTCAAATCTTTCAAGTACTTTGGAGAGGAAATCCCATTTGACCATGTCCTAAGCTTTGGATATGTCCAACTTAAAAGCCATTCTTGGGAGCCTAGATTTTTCCATGGAGTGGAAGAATTTGTGGGTAGTAATGGTTGCATCAAAAATTTGTCTCTCACGGACAAACCCATTTTTGTTATAATTGATAAGATTGTCAAGAAAAGGTTTGAGTCCATTGATGAGGACTTTAGAAAAGATTTTGTAGACAATATACACAAGATTATTGGCCTAGAATCAGTTAGAGAGAGTGGCTTCTAGATTTTGGGGATTAGGGAAATGAATTAGCAATTTTATTTCTTAAGAAGTCTGTCAGTTCTAAAGAAATATTTTGTGGCCATAATAACATCAGGCCAACAATATCCCAAAAATACAAAAAGAAAGTTGGGGGGAAGCCATAAGGACTTGGGGCCTTAAAAACCCCCATAGAAAAGGTAGTTATTTGTACTTCCTCCTCCAAGATAGAGGCCATAAGAATCTTATTATCAATTAGAGAGATAGTTTTTGGGAGGCAATAAAACATCCAAGCCTCAAGAGCACCATCCACAATATAGCCATCATCCCTGAAGGCTTTGCAAAAGAAAACTGAGGCTAGAACACCCATGCATTTATCCCCTACAACCTCTACATTATGCTCATCCCTAAGGCTAAGGCTAGTGTTTCATTTCTTATAGGTGCAATCCCAACGGTGAAAGAAGGCTGAATTTTTGTCCCCTTCTTTATGCCACTAGATTTTGGATCTCTATTTCTAGAATATTTCCTCCCTTTTGAGGATATTTTTCCAATCAGCCCTCAAGGTCTCTTCAACAACATGTGTGGCTAGTGAAAGTTATCCCCTATCCATTTACTCTTGGATGGGATGCCAACTTTGTGCAAAGTTATTTTTAATGCTCAAAGGCATTACCAAATGTGAGTTTGTTTCACCCCTTCACATTCCTTCTAATGATGCCAAGTTTCTGAAGCACACAAACATGACATTCTGATAACAAGTGAGCCCCACTATGCCTTGACACATGAATGGAATTCAAGGTGGGTGCCCCACATGATATCATAGTGAAAGGGACTAGACCCCTTCTGCAGCCTATTTTTCCAGTCCAATAAGAATGGGTTATGATCATAAACTATATGGGGGAGGACATTAAGAAAGAAATTGAATCCTATATCCCAATTGGGTGAGGAGAGGAAGTGATCAAGTCTCATTTGTATGAGGTCTACACCCTTAATATGGTTAGACCAGGTAAAATTTTTCCCAATAAGGTCAATGTTAACCAAACCTGTTTCATTAATGAACTCGGATAAATCTACCATCCTATCTATGTAGTTTTTCCAGGCCACCCAATTTCTCTGATGGGTAGAGGGGAGAATCAAAGTCACCAACAAGGAGCTAGTGTTGGGCAGAATGTTGAAGAAGGGTTATGATTTCATTCCATACCTTTCTCCTACCATTGTAAGAATTAGGTGCATAGACATTACCCATGAAAAATATCACACCATCATATCTAAACCTTTAGTGGGTTCCACATAGTAACAATATTGCCCAGGGCTCCAGAAGCTTAAAAAATTCAATAGTGTGAACTCAACCACAAAAACCTTGCAAGAGTGTAAAAGGAGGATTCAATCATCTTAACGTCCTGAAGGAAAAAGATATCAACACTATTTTGCAAAATATAATTCTTGAGGGCAAATTATTTCTAGGGGTCATTCAACCCCCTCATGTTCCAAGAGAGGAACCTCATTTATTTGTCTTAGTTGCAAAATATAGGGTCATTTATCTTATATTGGTGATTTCCCTTGTGACTTCCCTTTTCCTTGTGACACATTGTGAAGGTCGACCATCTTTCCTGTCAAAACCAACATCTATTCTCTTATTCTTGTTTTTCTTTTTATTGACCATCCATCCATCATTCGCTACCATAAAGCTGGTGGACGGACCATGTGATGAGAAGCTCTTACCCCTAGATGGGCGTAAGAATTGTCTTAGATGAAACACCATTGAGGGTAGCCAAGAAATCCATAGTTTGGGACCCAATAGGCAGTATTTTTCCTTCCTCCCAAGAATCTGGCTGCACAAAAGCAACAATCAAATTCTTCCCTGACAAGTTTTAGAAGTTGTATCCAATGTAGGGGCCCCATCCAGATTTAGCATGCAATCAAGCTTCTTAGGAGTTTATAGAAGATTAAGAAGCCCATTTGTGAAAGGATATTCATCACTATCAGTATTTGAGGTCATGCCTGCAATGGGTGCATTGACCCTGAGAGGGGAGGTCGAGATACTCTTCATTTTTTGTTGTTCTTTCTCTAGGGCCTTGCAGTTAGAGATTACATGGCCCAATTTCTTTCAAGTTTGGAAAAAGACCATAGAATTCTAAAAAATCAGTGCTTGTGTCCACTTACCCAACTTAGATTGTAGGGTAATAAAGTTTGGCAAAGTTTTACTAACAAAACATTAACACAAAAGTGAGCAAAAACTAACCTGGACTTCGTCCTGGTGACCTTGTCTATTGAAACATTGTCACAAAAAGTGATGTTAATCCACCTAAAAATATGTTCATCCCAAAATTCATGTGGGACACCTGACATTCTAACTCATAGAGGTGTCGTTTGACATAAGTCAATTGTAGGGTCAAAGCTTGGTTTCCATAAGCTATGCAGCATGTGATGCTTTCCATATGCCCACGAACCAGAGAGGATGGAGGTTGTATCTTATGTTGTTGTAAACTTGAGTAGGAATAAGGCTCTAAACATAGAACTATTCACCACACTTATTTTGAGCTTCCATCTCTAAGAGACCCACTTCCTAACCATGTTAATGGTTGGCCGAAAGGAGAAAAAGTGAACAACCAAAGTATTATTCATGGAGGAAATTATACAATCAACCACCGCGTAAGGAACCCTGATAATTGTTCCCTCCTTAGTTTGTGTGCACACTGGGACCACCTTATCTTCCTCCTCCTTTTGGTAGTCACCCATGATAATTTATTTCTAGCCTTTAGATAAATCGTTAGCTTGGGCCTTTGCCTAATCTCCCTTATCAGGAACTGCACACACTATCCACCTTGGACACATTCCCAATATCTCCATCATGTGATGCACCCCCATCGAGAGATAGTTCCATGGAAATGGATCCATCAGGTTCCTTAGGTGCAAGATTTACAACTGATGGTAGGGGCTCACCAACAACAGTTTGTCCCCCACCAGATTAGTCCACTATGAAAGTTTAGGGTTTGAAAAATCTAAGAGTGGGAAAATTATATAATGCATATGTTAAAATCTATGTTTATAATATTAAAAAATAGTTTGTAGAATTATTTTCAAATGTTATGAATCCTTAAGATGTGAATATTTTAATGAACTATGTTTAAAAATGTGATTATCTCCAATTTGATTGGTTAAGAAGGTTTGAATAAAAAAAATTCTACTTTTGAAATAAAAAATATTGGTTTTTTAAAGTAGTTATGTATGGAGAAGTGCTTTGAAAGTAATAAAATATTGGATGTTCAAATGTTTATGATAGAGGGTTACTTACTACATGTAATAAGTAGATATAATAAATGAGTGATTAATGTAAATTCTTTAAAATCTAAATTTATATGTGCATCTTTTAATAAATTAGGAGTTAAGAATTTTTTAAGGTTAAAGAGAATTTGTTTGATTTTCAAATTTGAAGTTGTGAGTTTTTTTATAAAAAAAAATAGAGTCTATATGTTGGTACAAGTGAAGATTATTAATTTGAGCTATGTGAGAATCTATTTATATAGTTAGTATGTGAAACAATATCATAGCATTACAATTTTAGGGTGAGACTATTTTGAGAGGTTTGTGATATAAAGGCATTTTGCAATGCAATTGGTTTAGACTCAATATGTTGAGTTTTATTTATATTATTGGTACGTGGAACAATATTGAAGCATCATAACTTTAAGGTGGGACTGCATTAAGAAGTTTGAGATATAAAGGCCTTTCACTATGCACTTGGGTTTAAACTAAATGCATTGGTTATAACATTGAGCTTTGCCAAAGTGGAGATTAAATGCAATGATAGTGTACATTGTTGGAATTAATGGGAAGTGTGTATTGAGAGGGGATGGGTGAATCAGTACCTCTAAAACTTTTGTATCTTTTAACCTTTATCCTTTAGGTAATCAATTGTATATCCAAGCATCTATTCTATACTATCTTGATGTAAGACATACCAATTATTTTAACTTAATTATTCATAGAAACATTCATGAAAGTAATTGACACATAACACAAGATATGATATCACAGAAAACTCCTGTTAGGAAGTAAAAACTGCGGTGGGGATGGCACGCACAAATTCTTCACTATCTGTAGATTAGAAGGGCTCGGTTAAGGCTTACAATTTGATCACTTCTGATGATCTACCCTATTAAGAGTATTTGTGGAGACCTGTTAAAGTCTAATGTGTTAAGAGATTTAGAAACACTATCTATTATGCACTCGGTTAAGAGATTTACAATTGGATGGTTAAATCCACCTTCCTTGAAAGGGTTTTTACACTTTTCTTCGCTTGTTAGAATGTAAGAAAATTTTAATTTGACCTAGTGTATGAAATCTCCTATTTTTTATTATAGATACATTTAAGATCACATGAATAAGTATATCACCTAATGTGATTGAATAATACCTTTGTTTCCCAGTAGCCTCTGTTCTTGGTTCTTGATAACCAAATTCACCTTTTGTTGTTCTGGTTCTTGAAACTTTCAGTCTGATCCATAGATGTTATTGTAGGATTTATTTATCCTCTCATCCATCCTATCTCTCATAATTAATGATTACAACATCTATTTATAAGATAGATTGACCTTATCAAGTTTCACGTAAAACAATAGTAACTCTAAGATCATAGATTTACAACTTTACCTTGATCTCCTAGTCTATGTGTTATAAATTAGTTAGAAGGATTAAAACACTTACATTAATGTTTCTTGTCCCTAAAGTAATGGATTAAAAAAAAATCAAGAATCTATAAATAGAACATGACTTTTTTATCTGACATGGAAGTCATATCTACTTTTTGCGGGCTTCAACTGACTTTTGGTTTCTGTCGGTCGGTTATGCTCTGAAGTCAGTTAGACTGTCTCTCGAGTTCCTCTTTGACTGTTCTCTTGGTTTGCACTTTTTCTTGCATGTCAGGTTCCACTGTCGGGTTCCTCTTTATCCTTTCCACTTGCATTTTTGGTTTACACACAAAACTGTATCGTCAGTTTCCTTTATACTTAGCAGTTTTTGGTGATCTCTAATATCTTCATTTTTTGGTTTTCTCTTGACCTGTCTTTTGGTGTATGTTTACCAAAAGTGTTCTCTGCATACTAATGGAAAAATAGTGTCATCAATCTCCCCATTTGACATTAGTATCAAAAACTGATATGTGCAAAATACTTAACAAAAATATTTAGTATGTACAACATATATATTCCTTAGTCATTTCATGACTCCCCCTATGCATATGCTGATATAGTATAAGTGTATGTACATGATACTTTGATCTTTCTCACCTTGTGCTGTATATATCATATCATATCATTATACTCCCTTTTTTTGTTCTTTTTCTGTACTATATAGTTTCCCATCTGTACATATCAATATTTTCCCCCTTTTTTGATATTAAGGGAAAAGGTGTATACCTTATAGCTTATAAAAAATGTGAGAGTGTGAGGACTTCATGTATTCCATCATCTTCTCCCATTGGTCCTTTAGGTTGTCTAGATCCATGTGCTCAAGTGTGATCTTTGAATGCATATCGTAGATGTTGTCTGCTACAAACATCTCGGGGGTGTCTATCAGTTGTCTTGCTGAACTAATGTGTTGTTGAAGCAGTGTTAGATTTGGTAGAAGTTGAGCTTGGAGCTCGATGACCTCTTCCCAAAATTGTGTTTCTGCTTCCCACAGTTCCTGTCTTAACCTTTTTATCTCAATAATCTTTCCATAATGCAACTTTATTACATTGTCCTAGGTGGTTAAACCTTTAGCACTAGTAGCTAGATTAGAATCTAACTTTTCTATTTTATCACTATGCTCCTTAGTGAATTTATCTAGTTTGCTCAATTTTTGTATCAAGGAAATAGCTTCTGAAATTATTGGACCTAATTCACTTATGAATTCTGAAAGCTTTACCTTTTTTTCTGCCACTTCTTAGCTGATCTTTTCAAGAAGTTTGTGCTGATATTTCTACTCTTCTCTCTCCTCAATTTGCTTTTCTACATCAATGTTCTACATTTTAATGGCTTCGATGAGAGTGGCTAGTTGATCAAGGATAGGTATATTGTGATCAACATCAATATCAAGTAAAATTTGATGCAAGATGTCCCTAGTTGTCTCTAGTACCATGGAGTCTCTGTGCTACTTTCTTAGCTTCTCATGTAGTGCATTACTTTGGTATATTTCACTATACTCTTTAAGTGATTCATAGTCTAGTGTAGTTGGGTCACATTTGGGTATCTCAATGATCTCATCTAGAGTGACTTCCAACTTAGTCTTTTTGGATTTCTTCTTCTTCTTCTTCTTCTTCATTTCACTTGAATGTAGGACCATAGCCATCTTCTTAGCTTTGTATGTTGTGCTTGATGAAGTGAATTATGGTGTTACTTCTTTTTGCTACTGTGCTTCGGTGTCAGCTTGTCAGTTTTGAGTGGACGTATCCACATCAACCTTTACATTATCTGTAGCGACTTGTTCGGTTACCTCAGGAATGTCATCTTTTGTTTTTTTCTCCTTCATCAGTTTCCTTATGCACTTCATCTTCCTTTGACTATGCATCCTTCTAAGTTGTGTCTCCAGTTGTTTTCTTTGAATCTCCTTTTGTAACCTTGTCAGTTTCAGTTATAGTTTGAGTGTCTCTGATGACATTCTGTTCATCGGTATTGTCTTTCTTTCCTTCATCCCCTGCATCCTCAGGAATGCTTGAATCTTTGTCAGGTGATTTGCCTTTTTCTTGAAGTATATTGATGGCTTGCATCAATATTGGCATATTTCTTGATATGTTCACCTGTGAAGTGTCAAATGTTGTGTCCTATTCATCGGTCTTGTCCTTGATAACAATGACATCTTCATATTTCTGTATTTTGTCTTCTGGATCATTAGTTATGTCACTGACTATGTTGTCCACAATGTTTTCCATAGTGGTGTCTGGCCATGTCTCATCTGCAACATCCATGTCCTTGTTGCCTGTGGTGTCCATTTCTTATTCTTTTTCCAATTCAACATTTGTGATGATAATTGGTTCTCTACTCTCATTAGCTTGATCATTCTTGATTTCTTGATTTTTGGTTGGAGCTCTCTGTGGCCCAGGACTTGTTTCCTTTTTAGGAATATTAAGTATTTTCCTCCATTTGGCTTCACTTTTTTGGTCTAACTCTAGTAGATGGCCTTTTAGCACTTGGTACAATCTCAGCTTCGGTGAGAACCTTTTGGAATTAGCCTTCATCATTTCTTTGATTTCCTCTAGGTTGGATTTAGGAGGCATGACTGATACTAGGGCTCTTTCCCTATCTTCTTTCTCAGAGTGCAAGGCAAAAGTCCATCTTGCCGATAGTCTATCTTGAAGTTCTTTGGGCATTTGGTCTGCCAGTTGCATTGGGAGGTATTTGTGTATGCACATCGTTTCAATGATTGCCTCCTCAATTTTATTTTGATCCAAGGGATCCAATGTTAACCATTGCTTGACCTTCCTACTATTTTCATTACATGTTTTGATAATTGAGGCACAAATTTCATCAATTGTTTCAGGTATCTTTTTCTTTTCCTCTTGAACACCTTCATATTGTTCTGAGTCCTCAATATCTTTTTTTTTTCTAATGAACTTTCTTCTCTTTATTGGCCCTCTTTTCTATGTTGATGGTTTCCTCTTGTAGGTCCTTACTTGAACTTTCTTCAAGGGTGAAGTACTTGTGTCCTTAGCTATCTGGCTTCTTGTCCTTGAAGCAGTTGTTGTTCTTGGATTTTTTGCTGGTGTTGGCAACGGAGTATTTGACTCTGTAGATTCAGAGTCACTTTCCTAGTCAACCTCATCGATGGGTGACTATCCCTCAATTTCTTCCTCTGTTATCGAGAACCTTTTCTTCAGATTTTTAACCATTTTATCTTTCTTTGTGTCTATTTTCTTTACAACTAAGCCAGTTTTGATTCTTGCTTTGGCCTCTACATAAGTGTCAAACTTTGGTTGTGTTTTGTCTATGGGTTCATTTATCAATGCATCAATTACATTGGAAGCTTAATCAATATTAACCTCATAGTCTAAAGGTTGTAACCATGTTTCCCTTAGTACAACAGGTTTGTTGTATGTGTGGTCGATGTCAACCATGAAACATACATCATCTTTGAATTTCTCAATAAGTTGCTCAGGGATCCTTACTTTTTTCTGCATTCTATCCTTGAATCTAGTGAAGTAATCATCCATAACTATTTCAAAGTTGTCTCCCAGTGACATTAGGTACTCATTGATCTACATGGTGACTGGTCTAGTGGTATCCCATTTTACATCTCCTAGTGATGGAAATGATTCTTGGAAGTAAAAGAAAATGCACATGATAAGTGAGCCAAACTTACATGTGTTTGTCTTTGCATTTCTGATTGTTCTTAAGTTTTCTTCTAGCTGGTTGAGGAGTAGTTCTGAAAGATCTAACTGAGTTCCTTTCTTCACAATCTTGTATGTTGTATCCACTACACTAGATGCTATGTTATTCATACTTCTAGCTTGAAAGAATTTGTAGCCTAGGAAACATGCTCCGAATTTCAGTTCATCATCTGTGATAGTGGATACCTTGAGTGATGACATTAATTTGTCATTAGTATACAAACAACACTTTCAGTAAGCCTACACAGAAAGACAAGAAAGAGAAAACTGAAGATCAGATTAAGAGATTATCAAAAATGACTAAGTACAGAGAGAAAAGATGACACAAGTCAGTGTGTAAACCAAAAATCACAAAGCAGAAAGATAAAGTGGAACCCAAAATGCAAGTTATAGTGCAAACCGGTAAGATAGATATAGTGCAATCGACAGTAGAAATCGAAGGACAGTCAAGCATGACCGAAAGACAGAACCAAAAGTCAGTTGCAACCCGTAAAAAGTGGATCTAACTTCCACGTCAGATAAAGCAAGTGTATTCTATTTATAGTATATTTAATTGTTTTAAATCCATTTCTTTAGGGACAAGAAACATTAATGTAAGTATTTTAATCAGTCTAACTGATTTAAAACACATAGACTAGGAGATCTAGGTGTAAGTTGTAAACCTGATCCTAGAGTTAACATTGTTTTTATCACAACTCGATGAAGTCAATCCATCTATAAATAGATGATGTAATCAGTCATTAGAATGTGTGTGTCAGAAGGAAAAAGAGACAGGAGAACAGAACAAGCACATCTATGGATTGAATTGAGAGTTTCAAGAACAAGAATAGAAAAAGAAGAATTTGGTTATCAGAACCAAGAATAGAGGAAACCGATAATTAGAGGTATTATTCAATCATAGTTCAGGTGATAATATTTTATGTGAACTACATAGGATCTATATCAACAATAGGAGATTGCATTTACCAGGTCAATTTGTAATTTTCTATCATTCTAACAAGTGGAGCAAAGTGTAAAAATCCTTTCAAGGAAGGTGGACTTAACAGTCCTATTATAAATCTCTTAACTAAGTGCACACTTCATTAGTGCTGCTAAAGCTCTTAATAAAGTAGAATTTAACAAGTCTCCACTTTAATACTCCTAATAGGGTAGGTCATCAGAAGTGATCAATTGTAAGCCTTTATTGGCTCCCTTCCAATCTGTAGATAGTGAATTTTTGTGGGTGCCATGCCCACCACAATTTTTAATTCCTAACAGGAGTTTTCTATGATATCACATCTTGTGTTATATGTCAATTATGTTCCTTAATGTTTCTATGAATGATTCACATGTTTATTAATGTTATGAATTAATATAAATCACACCAAGAGAGTTTAGATCATATTGAATGGACATGCAATTGATTAAAGGATACAAAAAGTTTTAGAGGTACTGATTCACCCCTCCCCTCTCAGTACATACTTCCCATAAATCTCAACAATTGGTATTAGAGCTAAGTCTCTTCTTGGAAAGCTTAAAGGCTTAAGAGAAAATATCATACAATGGAGAAGTACAAACTTGATAAAAATATTGAGAATAAAAAGCTTAAAATTCTGATGTTCTTTAAATAGTATAAAGAAGCAAGAATCAAGATGAGAGAGTTGTTGGATGAGAGAAAAGGTATGGAAACTCAAATCAATGAAAAATATTATCAAGAAGAAGACATTCCAAATTTATTTGAGTCTTCAGGATCAACTACAAGAAAATCGTCAGATACATCAGAAGAAAGTAGCCTAACTGAAATCAATCTACATCTAGATGGACAAGTTAAATCTCTACCAATCAGTCAAGAGACACATATGGTAAGAATGATTGATGTCATGAACAATGTTAGACAGGTTGAACAAGAAATAAAACTAGCTATTGATGATAGAAGAAAGATCACAAAAAAGCTACAAGAAAGGGAGACTGAAATACAGAGACTTACAGAGCATCACCATGAGATAACAAATCAGATTATTCTTATGAGTCAAGAGGCAAATATAATAAATGTTGAACTCATTGAAAGAATAGAAGCTATCAATGAACTAAGGGATGAGAATGAAAAGTTAAAGCATGAATTAAGAATACAACAACAACATAATGAAATTATCAAAAAGGCTGAAGAAAGCAATAAAAGAATGGATGATTTTCTTGAGGGACAATGAAGAGTCAACAACAACAACAACAGTCTAGGCTTTACCAAAAATGGAGAATCATCAAATCAATCCAATCCAAAGAATGTTTATGAAAATCCAAGACCAAGAAAGATTACATGAAAACACTGGGGAAAGTAAGACCACACATCAAATGTATGCAAAGGCAAAATGAAAGGTATTCCTAAATCTACATTTTCATTCATAGGATTCTGTTATAAATGTAACAAGAAAGGACATAAAGCATATGAATGTAAGTCTAAGATGGATCAACCTGTATAGTCAAAAAATGGAAGCACTGCCATGGGAGACTATTTTAGCCTTCTGCGTAAGTGGTTTGGGATCATGACAAGCACCTTGACTGGGTTCCTGATCTTGAGATGGCTTCCCCCCCTGATCTGCCTTTCTGTCCACCATTTTCTGACCTGATTTCTGCATTCTAGGATACAGACCTGTGTTTCTAGGATTTAGCGATAGGGTCAACCTCCTAGGATAGGGTCGACCTCAACCCTGACCTAGAATAGGGTCAACCTCGGCCCTGCCCTAGGACAGGGCCGACCTTGACCCTCTCCCAGGGTCAAAATTCTAGAGACTTTATGTTTCCTAGATGTCGGTCTTCACAAAAAGTTTCCTCCCACTTTCGGGTCAGCTGTTTCGGGTTCCAAAGCGTGGATTCCTAAATTGTATTTAATATAGGTCCTCTCCTAGGGGTAAAGGCTTTAATGGTGATTTAATTATCCTATGTAGGCCTCCTTAGAAGATTGTGCCCTAATTTCATA
>MU223174.1:5555725-5576678 GCA_018584345.1 Thuja plicata | reverse complement strand
CCATCAAGTCTTCTATTCTAGGAATTGGAAATCTATACCTGATAGTTATCCTATTTATTTCCCTAGAATCAGTACACATCCTCCACTTACCTCCCTTCTTAGGAGCCAACACCACTGGGACAACACAAGGGCTGATGCTTTTCCTAATCAATCCTTGATCCAACAATTCTTGCACATGCCTGGCTATCTCCTTGTTTTTCTCTGGTGTCATCTTGTATGCAACTTTGTTTGGCAAGGATGATCCTAGTATGAAATCAATCTGATGAATTATCTCCCTCTTTGGTGGTAGTGAAGCTGGTGTACCCTCATAGATTATATATTTGAACTGATCTAATAGTTCTCTCACCTCTTTTGGCATAGGTGCTTGCTTATGAGTCTCCTCCTCCTTTGGATTTAACAAGATTGCATAGCCAACTTCTTTCTCTTTCATATCCCTTAGGAATTATTTTCCATTCATCAACATGGCACTAAATTTTTCCTTCTCCACTATGTCCTCTTCTATCAAAGACTGGATTTTGAAAGTTACCCCATTTTTCTTGAAGGAGTACTTTTTATCTTTCTCATTATGGACAACTTCTCTGTCATACTTCCATGGTCTGCCAAGAAACAGATGGCAAGCATCCATTGGAAATACATCACATAGTATCCTATCCTGATACTTTCCAATGGAAAACTCTACCCACACTTGTTCATTCACCAAGATGTTTTGACCCTTATTAAACCATGTAAGTTTATAAGGACACACATGTGGGATTTTGGTGAGCTTCAACTTCTCTACTGCCTCCTCAGATATGACATTATATGTTGACCCTTAATCAATGATCACCTTGCACACTTTCCCCCATATCTTTCACTTTACTCTGAAAAGAGCCCTCCTTTGCTTGTGCTCATCTTTGGTGGGTGTCTTGATTAGGATCCTTCTCAACATAAGGTGTTCTCCTTTCTCTGAATCTAGACTCACCTCTATTTTTTTAGAGAAATCTTCTTCTTGGACATAAGCTATCTTCTTCTCCCCTTGTGAGGATGTTGGTTTATTTAGACACCTATATGTAGGATGCCCCATCTGTCCACAATTGCAGCATTTTATGGAAGAAAAGTGTGAACTTCTCCCAAAACCTCCTGATCTTCCTTTGCCACTATTGTAGGAACTTCTTCCTCTGTTATTGTATCCACCCCTACTGCTTGTTTCTTGTCCTTGCTTTGAGTATCTGGAGTAACTTTGTCCTCTATTGTCACTACCTCTTCCACTTTAACCTCCTCTATGGCCACCTCTGTTGTCTCTACCCCTTCCTCTATTTCTAGAACTAGAATCTTGCTTCTTTTTGAGTTTCTCTTCCACTTTCAAAGCCATTTGAAAACAACTATGAATGGAAGTCAGGGTAAAGAGACTAAGTTCTTCTTGAATGTTCCACCTTAATCCATTAAGGTGTCTTGCAACTTTGATGCTCTCTGTCTCCTGGATTCTTGATCTAAGACATAGTTTTTGAAATTCCTCGGTATAGGCTGGCACATCTAGGTCTTTTTTCCTAAGGTTCTACCTCTTCTTATGCAGTTGAATATCACAGTCTTCTGGAAGGTAATTCTCCTTCACCTTTGCAACCATTGTCTTCCAATTTTATATGGGCTTCTTTCCCTCTTTCTCTCTTAATTCTTGCAAGAACTTCCACCATGTAAGTGCTTGCCCTCTTAGCCTTGATTTAGCTATCTTCACCTTTTGTTCTTCTGTAATCGCATCATGCTCAAAGCGATTCTCCATCCCTTCAAGCCATTCTATAACCATTTTGGTGTCCATCTTACCATAGAATACTGGTATTCCTTCTATAGCCTTCCCACTCAATGCTTTGAGTTCTTTGAGGAATGGTTCCTCAGGTAGAAGAGGATCAGGCTCTGGTTCTATTTCCTCTTCTACTGGTTTCTTTCCTTTATCTATCCCTTCATATATTTCTTCTCTCAACTTGCTAGAAGTCTCTACCACTTCTGCCATCTTAATCTTCATTTCCTCCATTGCTTCTTCAATAAACCTATTCTTGATGTTTTTTCTCTGACAAATCCTTGGCCAACTCTGCATTGGTCACCATGACATTCTCACCTATGGATTCACTCCACTCTGTCATGCACTAATCCACTCCCAAGCCTTTTCAATGGCTCTGATACCAATTTGATGGGGATCTCCTCTCCTAGAACCTTCTAGCTCTCTCCAAGACCTTCACTTGGTCTTTCTTAGGGTCTCTTTCTCTACCCTAGCTAGAGGATTCTTTCCTAATCCCCTAACTCCCTAGGAGCTTCCCACCAACTCCTCTTTATTCTCTCCTCCATAGCTTTCTTGCATCCATGGCTTCACTAGCCTCTTGTCAATCCAATGGTGTCAAATACTCAAGGATTGATTCCCCAACTTCCCTTAGGTGTAATCCAACCTTTATGGATTCAATTTTGTGAATCCTTCACCCATTTTCCAATCGGGTTCCAAAATTAAGTCTTTTAGGCCTATTAGCCCTCCTAATCACTACAAATGTGATTTTCCTCCAAGAACCCCTTAACAAACCTATAAAACAAGTACATATTCTTTGTGGGTTTTTCCTCCCCTTCAAGATTTTCTAGGTCTCTGGTCTCAACTCTGTCTGTACAATGGACTTTTACCAAACCCCTAGAAATAAGGGTTTCTAGGGCATGAAGACTGGTCTGGTTTCTTGATCTTCTTCCACTGATCTAATGAGATAATCTAAACTCCTCCTTCCATCAAAAGGTCTACACCTTATGCCCCTATACTCCTATATCACTGATTGGCACATACCAATCAACTTGCAACCTCCATTGTAGCCACCCTGGCCAGAATAGCTAATACTCGCCTAGGGAATGATTATTTTCAAGCTTCCCCTACACACACACACTCCACAAGCCATATGTACAAAGTATATACAAGGTTCTAATGGATTCCAAGTGGTCATGGAGTTTTAACCATAGGAACACCAAAGAAATCCATTCTTTACATGACTAGACCAAAACTGGCCAGTGAACTTACAAAATGCAATAATTTAAACAAAACCTAACTAGAACAAAAATCCACTAAACTAATGCCACAAAGATCTCAGGAATTACATTTTAGACACTATCTATGCTTTCATTCAATCCAATAAAGTAATGGATGATGGTTTTATAGCTTAATTACACTGTAAATTGTTTCTTCCCAAACACCAGTCCATACAATGTCTAATATAATTGTTAGATTAGGGTTTAAATCACCTTATATACTCTTATCCCACCTGTATAGACCCTCTAGTTAGGATTTGGGCACCATAAGAGCCAATTCCTCAAATCTAGGAAATGTTGTCATGACAACTTTGATAACTTTTTTCAAAATGACAATTTCTCCACTTTGAGAGTCCTAATTGGTTATAAACCTTATCAATTGACTTCAAATGAATTAATAACATTAAAAAATTAAAAATCTTCCCACTTTGGGACTTTGGTCAACCCTTTGAATTTTGAGTTGACTTCTAGGTTCTAGACCCCTAAAATCAACTAGACCTAGCAACATACAAACCTTAATCTTTTCTAACTCTAATCACACCTCAAAACACACTAGGGACTTTATAGATTAGTCCTTATTCATGGATGGTTGGCCAAACCAACCTACAAGCCAAAATGTCTCAAGATCTTATTAAATACCTTAGGGTGCTCCTGCACCAAAACCAAAGAACAGTTGTCTGTCGATAAAGATGAAGAGAATAATGACTCTGAGGAAATAGAGTCATATTTGCCACCTCCTCCACCATCTAAGAAACCAAGGAATACAACTACTTCAAGGACTAGAAGCTAAACATCCAAAGAATCTACTCCTTCACCTCTTAAGAAAGGAAAGGTCAGGACTTACAAGAGGAAAGCTCTCACACCGAAAAGAGGACAAACCAAGAAGGCTAGAAAATCCATCAGAACCTGAGAGGACATACAAGACACCAAGAAATATGAAGCCTTAGAGGTAGAAAATATCAAGGTAAAAGAATTTGACACTATTGATGATATTTGTGTTTATATTGAAAACTCTGGATCCATTACTGATCCACACATTAGAAAATGACAAAAACAAAGTCAAGAAGGTCATAATGAAATTGCGGAAGCCATGATAGCTAAAATGTATAACTTCAAATATGTACCAATGCAATTTTAAGGAAGTTATGTACCACAAGAACTCTTGGATAGATTATCCGCCCATTGGACATTTTCTTTGATGAATGAGAAAGAAATTAGAGAAGGAGTACTTGTTTCTCTAATGCCACCCGAATCTAAAAAGGTAGAGATAGATGAGATGACGGAGAAACAAAAGAAGGAATTCTCACCAAAGCTAAGGGAATATAAATTTCTTGAAGGCAAGTTGATTGAACTTGAACATGCTAGCCACAAGAAATGGTGCAAGATCATGAACAGACCAATTGAGGAAGACAACCCTGACAAAGACCTTCAACAACAAGATGTTGATAAGGCAACTCAAGATGATTCATCCAATGAGTTAGATAAAGAAGAGGATGATACAACATGGAATAAGACTACATATGTCATAGATGAGACATGGGATGATACCATCAATGACAATATTGTGGATACCAATGTCATCGACATCACCGATGACCCAACAAATGAAATCAATAAGGATGAAGATGTCATTGTTACAAAAGACACAACCGATGAACATGACACAACAATTGATAATGCACAAGTGAATATTCCAGGAAATATGCCTATATTGATACAAGCTATCAATATCCTGCAAGAAACAAGAAAATCACCTGAGAAGGAAACTCCAAAGGATGTAGGAGAAGAAGCCAACAAAGAAAATACTGATGGTCAGAAAAACATTGGAGATACTCAAGATGTAACCGACACTACCAAGGTTACTGAAGGAGATAAGGACAAAGATGGAGAGACTCAAGAAAATAATGAAAAAACCAAGGCAGATGATGCAACGAACACCAATGAAGGAGACAAACCAAAAGATGGTACTCTTGAGAAAATAGACAAGGATGCTACTGACGATGTGAAGGTTAATGTGGAGACGTCTACAGACACCTGGCGAGCTGAAACTAACGCCAGGTAGTAGAGAGAAGCACAAAAAGTCACATCGTTAAGCACAATAAAAAAGGATGAGAAATTGGCAATGATGCTACATTGTACAGAGTCACAGAAGAAGAAGAAAACAAAGAAGAAAAAGTTAAAGGTTACACTGGATGAAATCATTGAAATACCGAAGTGTGACCCCTCTACACTTGACATGGATGCATTACAAGAATATGGAGAGATATGCCAGAGGAAGGCATTGTAAGAGAAGCTAAAGAAACAACATAGGGACTCCATGGTACTAGAGATAACACAAGACATTCTACATCAAATTGTACCCGATGTTGATATTGATCAAAGCAAGCCTATACTTGATCAACTAGCTACCCTCACTAACACAATTACAACTCAAAACATTGATGCTGAGAAGGCAATTGAGGAGAGAGCCAAAATGAAGTACCAACAGAAGCTCATAGAGAACATCATCCAAGAAGTGGCAGAGAATAAGGTAAAGCTATTAGAATTCATATATGAATTAACTCCATCATATCTGAAGCTATAACCTTATTTCAAAAGCTGAGCATAATAGAAAATTTTACTAAGGAGAATAGTGACAATATAGAAAAGCTAGATGCAGATCTAGGAAACAGTGCTAGTTTCTTAACCACAAATGGAGACAATGCAGTCAAACTGCATTATGAGAAAATCATTGAGGTAAAAAGGTTAAGGTAGGAACTATGGGAGGTAGAAACACATTTCAGAGAAGAAGTAACTGAGCTACAAGCTCAAATTCTTCCAAATCTTACACTGCTACAACAACATATCAGTTCTGCAAGGCAACTGATAGGAACTCCCGAGATGTCTGTAGCAGACAAAATCTATGACATGCATTCAAAGATAACACTTGAGAATATGGCTCTAGAGAACCTAAAAGAGAAATGGGAGAAAATGGTGGAAGACATGAAGTCTTCTCATTCCCACATTTTTGATGAGCTATAAGGTAAATGACCTTTGCCCTTAATATCAAATAAAGGGGGAAATGACATAAGTACAAAATAAAAAAGGAAAATGTTATGTACATTCATTCAGATGGTAAAAATGTAGATATGTATATGTATATTCATAAAGGGAAAATGATATGTAGAAGGAAAATATATCATATGTATAGATATACCGGCATATACATAGGGGGAGTCATTAAATGACTAAGGATTATATATGTTGTATATAATTAACATTTTGTTAGTATTTTGCACATATCAATTTTTGATACTAATGTCAAAGGGGGAGTTTGATGACATTAATTTGTCATTAGTATACAAACAACACTTTTGGTAAGCCTACACCGAAAGACAGTAAAGAGAAAACCAAAGATCAGATTAGGAGATCATAAAAAATGACTAAGTACAGAGAGAACTGATGACACAAGTTCGTGTGTAAACTAAAAATCACAAAGTAGAAATATAAAGTGGAACTCGACAGAGAAACCCAAAATGCAAGTTACAGTGCAGACCGATAAGACAGATACAATACAACCGATAGTAGAAATCGAAGGACATTCAAGCATGACCGAAAGACAGAACTGAAAGTCAGTTGCAGCCTGCAAAAATTGGATCTGACTTCCACATAAGATAAAGAAAGTGTACTCTATTTATAGGGTATTTAACTATTTTAAATCCATTTCTTTAGGGACAAGAAACATTAATGTAAGTGTTTTAATCAGTCTAACTGATTTAAAACACATAGACTAAGAGATCTAGGTGTAAGTTGTAAACCTGATCTTAGAGTTAACATTGTTTTTATCACAACTCGATGAAGTCAATCCATCTATAAATAGATGATGTAATAATTCATTCGAATGTATGTGTCAGAAGGAAAAAGAGAGAGGAGAACATAACAAGCACATCTATGGATTAAATTGAGAGTTTCAATAAATAGAATAGAAAAAGAAGAATTTGGTTAGCAGAACCAAGAACATAGGAAACCGATAATCAGAGGTATAATTCAATCACAGTTCAGGTGGTAATCTTTTATGTGAACTACATAGGATCTATATCAGCAATAGGAGATTGCATTCACCAAGTCAATTTGTAATTTTCTATCATTCTAACAAGTGGAGCAAAGTGTAAAAATCCTTTCAAGGAAAGTGGACTTAACAGTCCTATTATAAATCTCTTAATTGAGTGCACAGTTCATTAGTGTTGCTAAAGCTCTTAACATAGTAGAATTTAATAGGTCTCCACTTTAATACTCCTAACAGGGTAGATCATCAGAAGTGATCAATCGTAAGTCTTTACCGGCTCCCTTTCAATCTGTAGATAGTGAAGTTTTGTGGGTGCTATCCCCACCACAGTTTTTACTTCCTAACCAAGTTTTCTGCGATATCACATCTTGTGTTATATGTCAATTATGTTCATGAATGTTTCTATGAATGATTCACATGTTTATTAATGTTATTAATTGATATAAATCACACCAAGATAGTTTAGATAAGATTGAATGGACATGTAGTTGATTATAAAGGTTAATTGATTAAAGGATACAAAAAGTTTTAGAGGTACTAATTCACCCCTCCCCTCTCATTACATACTTCCCATAAATCCCAACATTGAGTCCTCTGCCACCACACTTGGTTCGTGTGTTCTTTTCAATCTCATCCCTGGGTAGGTGTTTCAATGCCTTTACCTTATTGGTTATAGGATAACTGTTGACTACATGAATAACGTCTCGGGTTATCATTTTAGGCTCATCCAGCCATAGCTTGTGTTTGTGAATTTGGCTAAGTACTAACCGAATCCACTCAGTTTTGAATACCTTTGGGAACAATAGGGCATTAGTGATACCTTTCACTTTTATGTGTTTGTGCTTGTCTTTTATGGATCCATCCTCATTACATAGCTTCTTGAAAGCTTTTTCAACCTCTAGGTCTTTGATTTTTGCAATCTTGTAGTATATGTATGCTTGCATGTCTTCGACAAGCAAAACCCTAACTGGTATTCATGAAAATGCTCCAGGATTTTTGGGTTGAGATGTAACCTCAGGGCATATCTTATAGTGGGGTTCCTCATAGGTAGAATTCTTGATAAGTTTAACCTTAACCTTCTTGATGCTCTTCAGTTTGGTGGTTCTTGAAGTCGTGGCCATTGCCTCAGATATTTTAGGGCTTTCTGAAAAATGCATAAAATAGAGTTCTCATTTTTCGTAGGAACTTACTGTTTGCTTATGTAGTGGTCACTGATCTGTTGGAGTGCTCTAGGTCAAGTCGAAGTCACTCTGTGATGCTGTCATTGTTTGCTCTAATTTCACTTTTGTCGCTCTGCTTTTCTCGTTGGTGAATAATGAAACCCTTTCTTCTCCTTTTATAGATTTTTTCCCTAAAAGTGAGTTATTAATGCTCAACCACTCCTTGGTGTGTGAAGACAAATTCGTCGGTTTAAACATTAACTTCTCTCTTTAGTGAAATCATGATGTTTTGGGGAAGTCATCTCACTTCTTGCTTTTACCGACGAGTTTTGGTGTGTTGTGAAAATAAAATTTTCAACTTGCTTGATTACCAATAAGTTTCGGTTTACACTAACATCTTGGCTTTTACATGTTAACCGACAAGTTTCAGTAAGTGCAGAAAATTCACCTTTGAGTGTATACCGATGGATTTCGGTATGTATTTCCTGATGGAATAGTTTTCACAGATTTTAACAAGTATTATCATGATGCATCTTTACTTATACTAATTTGGCATTTCATCAACATATAATGCAGTTCCATACTTACTTGTTTTTCTTAGGTGGGGGTGGTGATGTCACCAGATCCATTAGATAGGGTGTCACCAATTGTATTGCTTAGTCTAGCTTCATCAATGTTTGTAGCTTTCCTCCACATTTGGTTCTCATCTTCCAAATGTCTTCAATGGTATTTCCATTGGGAAATGTGTTGGTCTATGTCATTTGGTCTCTACAGTCTTTCTTGAGATGACCAACTTTCTGACAATGTAAGCATGCCATTCCGGGGTTAGTCCAGCCTCTAGACTTTATTGTCCACTATCTCATATAGTTTTCAGCAATGTGACTAAATCTTCCACATCCTGTACAATTTTTCCATGTGTTGTAATCCCATACATGCTAGTTACTAACTCTTTTCGGTTGATAGGCAGTTTCTTGACTTTTAGGCTTCCATGCTTGCTTTTTCTTCTTCCATCATTTAAGAGTTGTGTGACCATTCATCTTGCATGTAGGACTATATTTATCCATGTAGGTTTCCTTCTTTGGTTGTTTCATCTCATATTTACATTCATATGCTTTATGTCCTTTCTTGTTACATTTATAGCAAAATCCTATGAATGAAGATGTGGATTTAGGAATACCTTTCATTTTTCTCATGCATACATTTGATGTGTGGCCTTGCTTTCCATAGTGATTGCATGTCAGCTTTCTTGGTCTTGGATTTTCATAGAAATTCTTTGGATCAGCTTGATTGGGTGATTCTCCATTCTTGGTATAGCCTAGACTAGTGTTATTGTTGACTCTACATTGTCCTTCAATAAAATCATCCATTCTTTAATTGCTTTCTTCAACTTTCTTGATAATTTCATTATGCTATTGCTGAATTCTGATTTCTTGTTTCAACTTTCATTTTCTTCCCTTATCTCACTAATAGTTTCTATTCTTTCAATGAGTTCAACATTCATTCTGTTTGCCTCGTGACTCATAAGAATAATATGATTTGTAATGTCATGATGATGTTCTGTTAATCTTTGTATTTCAGATTATTTCTCTTGTAGCTTTTCAGTAATATTCCTTCTATCATCAATAGCTAGTGTTCTTTCTTGCTCAGCTTGTCTAGCACTGTTCATGCCATCTACCATTCTTACCATCCGTGTCTCTTGACCGATTTGCAGATATTTCACTTGTCTAGCCAGATGTTGATTGATTTCATTTAGGCTTGTGATGCTTTCTTTTGATGTGTCTGATGCTTTTCTTATATTTGATCCTAAAGACTCAAAGAAATCTGGTATCTCTTCCTCATGGTTATCTATTTTATTACAGTGAGAAGTCATAATCTTTCTTTCATCTAACAGTTGTCTCATATTGATTCTATCTTCTTTATACCACTCATAGAAGATTTGAATTTCTAGTTTCTTATTCTCAATACTCTTGTCAAGTCTGTACTTCTCCATTGTATGATCTTTTCTCTTAAGCCTTTAATATTTTCCAAATAAGAGACTTAGCTCTGATACCAATTTTTGGAATTAATGAGAAGTGTGTACTGAGAGGGGAGGGGTGAATCAGTACCTCTAAAACTTTTGTATCTTTAACCTTTATCCTTTAGGTAATCAATTGTATATCCAACCATCTATTCTATACTATCTTGATGTAAGACATATCAATTCTTTTAACTTAATCATTCATAGAAACATTCATGAAAGTAATTCACACATAACACAATATATGATATCGCAGAAAACTCCTGTTAGAAAGTAAAAACTGCGGTGGGGATGGCACCCACAAATTCTTCACTATTTGCAAATTGGAAGGGGCCGGTTAAGGCTTACAATTTGATCAATTCTGATGATATACCCTATTAAGAGTATCTATGGAGACCTGTTAAAGTCTACTCTATTAAGAGATTTAGCAATATTGTTTAGTGTGCACTCGGTTAAGATATTTACAATTGGATGGTTAAATCCACCTTCCTTGAAAGGATTTTTACACTTTGCTTCACTTGTTAGAATGTAAGAAAATTACAATTTGACCTTGTGTATGCAATCTCCTATTGCTGATTATAGATCCATTTAAGATTACATGAATAAGTATATCACATAATGTGATTGAATAATATCTATGTTTCTCGGTATCCTCTATTATTGGTTCTTGATAACCAAATTCACCTTTTGTTGTTCTAGTTCTTGAAATTTTTAGTTTGATCCATAGATGTGCTCGTAGGATTCATTTATCCTCTCATCCATCCTCTCTCTCATAATGAATGATTACAATATCTATTTATAAGATAGATTGACCTAATCAAGTTTCACGTAAAACAATATTAACTCTAAGATCACAGGTTTACAACTTTACCTTGATCTCCTAGTCTATGTGTTTTAAATCAGTTAGATTGATTAAAACACTTATATTAATGTTTCTTGTCCCTAAAGTAATGGATTAAAAAACAAATCAAGACTCTATAAATAGAACATGACTATTTTATCTGACATGGAAGTCAGATCCACTTTTTGTGGGCTTCAACTGACTTTTCATTTTTGTCAGTTGGTTATGCTATGAAGTTAGTTAGACTGTCTCTCAGGTTCCTCTTTGACTATTCTCTCAGTTTGCACTTTTTCCTGCACGTCGGGTTCCTCTTTATCCTTTCCACTTGCATTTTTGGTTTACACACAAAACTGTGTCGTCAGTTTCCTTTGTACTTAGCAATTTTTAATGATCTCTGATATCTACATTTTCGGTTTTCTCTTGACCTGTCTTTTGGTGTATGTTTACTAAAAATTTTCTTTGCATACTAATGGAAAAATAATATCATCATACATGTCTCACAATGTTGTGAGCTTGATATGTGTAGTGGGCCACACATTTTTTGAAATATGAGCTTGCACTTGAGGGAAAAGTGAAGTGTACTATCTACCTATTTGTAAATTGTCTAGTATTGGGCCAAGTGGAGACTAAATATTTAGGTTAGGGTTAAAATAGATAGTAAATATTTTTAACCTAGATAGTACTTTGGAAAATTGTATTATCATTGCATTTAGTCTCCACTTTGGAAAATAGGTAGTATTATCTACCTATTTGCAAAAGTGAAGACTAAATGCAATGATGATGTACATGTCTCACAATGGCATGATCTTTCACTGTGTAGTGGGTCACACATTTTTGGAAATTTGAGCTTTCACTTGAGGGAAAAGTGAAGTGTACTATCTTCCTATTTGTAAATTATCTAGTATTGGGCCAAGTAGACAAGTGGAAAGATAGTACAACAAAATGGGTAAAGTTAACCCCTCACCTCATTTTAAAACCCTGACCTAAATATTTTTAACTCCTCCTCATGCAACACACTAGCACTAGTCTCCCCATTAGGAAATTAAGGTAGAAAAAAAAACTTCCTTCACCAACCTTGAGAGGAGGGTTATGAAAAACTTTCTTAGATCTTTACATTAGTTACGTAAACTTAGCATAAATAAACATAAATAACATGCGTACCACAACTCGGTGATTTACATGGAGAAAACCCTTTAAGGATAAAAACCCCACACTCCAAAAGCCACCACATATATCATTCAAAAATCAACAACATATTACTATGGTGCAGTCATGGAGAAGTTTCCCCATTGGATATTGTCCAACCATGTAGCTAGAGTCAACACAAAAGAAAAAACCAATCCCGAAACAAGAAAAGACATTCAAGATGCTACAACAAATCTTCCATTATCTCCAAAACAAATATTTACATCATATTGGCCCACAATATGCAAACTACAGACTTTTAGCATACATGTCTGAATATTAAAAAAATTAGCACTAAACACTAATGCTAACCTCCAAAGGTTATTCTCTTGAGAAATTCCTAAACAAAGATCAAGAGCCTCAATATATAGAGCCTTCACAACACATATGCCATCCATAAAAATTACATTTTCCAATACTAAAAAAATGTAACATGTAGAAATATATAGGTCAGGACCCAACTCATAAGATCTTGGATTGAACACTTTTTCTTTTAAAAAAATATATCTTAAAGCCAAGATGTATAAATGATGTGCAATCCAAGAGAGATGTCAGCCAAAGACCCAAGAACATCATGATATGAGCCACTAATCTTCACTGATCGGGAATTGCTTTGCAGGATTAGAAAAATCCATCTGACCGTTAGCACATGAAGAAAACATAGAACTGATAATGAATCTCTAATAACTCAATAATGAAGTATCCAAATGAGATGTGAACCCAGGCATAGGTAACACATGATGTCTAGAACAACCCTGAAGTTTGCAACAACAAATGATCCAAAACCAAGGTACACCACCTAAAACACAGAACTGGAAAATAGAAACAAAACTGAAAGGAAATATTTTGGGTGATGCAAGATTGATAATGACCCAAGGATTCTCCTACATCATACTATATACTTTCATAAAATATTCTTATAGGAGTCTCACCAACAGAAATCCATTTATCAAACTCTTACACACAACCTCTATCTCACAAACGATATTAAATAACCATGGGCTAAAAACTACCCAAAAAGTGACACCCTTATTTTTCAATAAAATATGCCCTATAATGTGTCAATACACACACCAACACATGTAACTCCTTTTTATAGTTCATTTATGTGTTTGACACATTTTCATATTTCCTATTTTAGGAGACCCAACTTTTAGAGGCCATAAATTTTGAACCAGATGTTTGATTGAAAAACCATTTGAAACATTGGAAAGTTTGTGAAATGCTCTATTAAGTTATAACTAGCTATGCAGGCCACTTAAGAGCCTTAAGGCCTTCAAAATTGGCTTCAGAATAAAAAATAGAAACTTGAATATTTCCAAATCTAAACATGATCTTGTGATAAGAATTAACTGACATGCTTATCTTGCCAATCTGTAGCTTAGGGTGATGTTGAACACACTCTTGATGCTGAGAGGATGGGGTGAATCAACATAAACTAAAATCTTACTTGATTAATAAACTATCTTGAATATTAAGCTCATAAAACATTAATAAAATAATGAACTGAAACAACAAAACATGAAAACCAAGATTTTTATACACGAAAAACCCAAACTGGGAAAAACCATTGTAAGTACTTTCTCATAAGGATAATTCATTGATATATAGTCTGATTACAAAGATAGTATGAGCTCACTGCTTTGGACTTGCAACTAGAGACTCATTGCCAATATAACATTAAATAAAAATAGGAGCTCACTTCTTTGGACTTGCAAATAGAGGCTCATAACCAAATTTGCAAGATACTACAAAGAACTTGTGCACCCAAGAAACACTTTCCTAGGGACAAGGTACATACAACTCTTCACAATAGATAAAGATAAATTTGTCTGATAGTGCAGTTGATCTACACAACATTTTAAAACTCAACAATAGCATATTACTGACTTTTCTTCTTTGTCACTATCATAAAATATCAGCCTCATAAATCAAAATCTTCTCTTCTAAAACTCTGTGCATAAATCTTCACTGGTTCACCCACAACTCACTCTTACATTTTGATAAATAATAGATTGTACTTATATACAAGATAGATCATTAGAGTTTACAACAAGGTTGTCCATGCTAAAATCATATTACAATTAAGTTACAAGTCATCCATGACAATAAGGTCCCATGCTAGAAGCATCCAAACCAAAACATAGATTATACCTAAGATAGATCTGACCAGATAAGAGATAAACATTAAATACATAGGTCATTCTTTGCACAAACCCATCCGGATAAGAGATAGACATTAAATGTAATACCCATACCAAAAATATGAAGCATGATCCACTCTAGGAGAGAGAGGGATGATGACCATGACACACATAACCCAATGCCAAATCTTTAATTACTAGAAAGAATTTTGTAGTCATCTCAAATTTATAGTAACACAATAACCAAAGAACTACCTGACTTTCCAATTGTATCCAAACCTCCATATGCCATGATGAGATCCACATGCCACATCAGAAATAATATCATAACACATTTCCAAACCAAACCACAAACTAATCATAACTTCAACACTAAATGAAACTGATTTCGGATTAAAAAAATAGTTTTTGAATCACCAGGAAATACCACAACCAAGACCAAAACTTGAATATAATTCAAATCATATTTTCATATCTTCAACCTTGATGTATAGAACAAAAACCTTTCAAAAAACACAATTGAATAATTGTCATCTTCAACTGCATAACTCTGTTACTGAACCATTGACATCTAGACAAAACCATTGAATTCTAGACCTAAGAAAATAACTTTGAAGCATTGACAAACATCATTCTCACAATCTTTAAAATATATACCTATCTTCCACTATTATGAATATATACTTGTTTTCCCTAATTTTGTAGCACTAACTACATACTTGTCTTCCACTATTCCATAGATTCAGAAGCACTAACTATTCCAAGGTGTGCACCCTTGGTCTCCTTATGTAGTGCAGGGCATCAATAGTTTGTGACATGGCTTAACTTCCTCCTATTCTTGTATAGGTCAAGTGGTTGTATTGGGCATTAACAGGTTGATCTTTTGGTGCAATAGTAACCACAAATGTAACAATTGGTATAAGAGTTGAGGTCACAGGTTTGAATCCTGTGCTTGCACTGAGGGATTGTTATAAGGTGTGCGCCCTTGGTCTCCTTGTGTTGTGTAGTACAAAAATAGTTGTGGCATGGCTTAACCGCTTCCCGTTATTGTATAAGTAAAGTGGTTGTATTAGACATTAACATGTTAATCTTTTGGTGCAACAATAACCACACTTGTAACACTAACATGTTCAACACACAACCTTACTTCTTTCTAGACCAACATCCTTCTTTTAGAAAAAATATATATCTGATCATGTCATCAAAAAATACTTTCAAACACAAGTGTAAGAGAAAACACCTCCAATGCCTCAATACCACAATGTTTGACATCAATGACAACATGCAAACAAACAACCAAACATATATTGCCAACAATCTCCCTCTTTTTCATTGATAGAAAACAACCACTTAAAATGTTTTACTAAGATATTAATCACCATAAAATCCCCCTTACTAAAATAATCAAAACAATTCTAAACACATTATCAAATGAACATTTTCCTTTTCTTTCTCCCCCTTTTCCATCAAGGAAAAAGGCCAAAAAATATAATTCCTGTTGCACAAATTTGATAACAATTACTAGCATCCGTCCATAAAAATAATAAATAAGAAAGCTCCTCCCGGAAAGATGCACCATAATGATGCTCTAAGCTAGAATAAAGAGGGGAAACAACCCCAAGCTTCTCCAAGAGAAAATCAAATATATCCCCGATCACATGATGGAACATATCTCCAACTTTTTCAGTCCTTCATACTGACTCGACATAGTAAGCATCTTTTCAATTGAAAAATTATCTTCATCTGATGAGAGAGGAGAAGAAACATTATTCTCACCAATAGAAACTTTCACATTAATACTTAATGTTTCCTTCTATTTAGTCACACCTTTTTGTTCTTCATCTTCACTATCACTTGAAACAATCACCGAAGAAAAGTGACACACCAGATACATCCATCTAACATGCTTATCTTTATTACCAGAGAACAAATTCTCCATAAGAATCTTCCTCATACTATTTCCCTTATATTTTTCTTTATCTTCACCAGCAACAACACACAGTTTTTATATAGCTTCAATCCTTACAGTACCAATGTCTTTTGGAGTCTTAATAATGCTCATATATTCTTCCCCATTAATTTTACAAGACAACATCATTTCATAAATAATTTGAGACTCTACCTCTTTTATGTAGCAGAGATTCTTATTAACATAGAAGAAAACATCATCCTTAAACTAATCAATTTCCTTAGGATTAAACTAGTTCCACAGACTCATCCTATCCTTCAACTTATCAAAGACACTATTATCCAAGCTATCCAAATGTATAACATTTCTCCAATCCACATCTGAACACAACTTAGTATGAACAATTTCTAACATAACCAAACAACTAATACACTATTTATAGAACCATACAATCACCTTTCTAGATCACAAAATGAAAATCTTATCTCCAAAAAACATTTTACACCTTATTGTCATGCTGAGAAGATACTCAACATCCAACCTCAAGGGGGTACCCAGATTCATATGAAAACTCCCCCTTAGACCCTGTAGTCTAATTCATTTGACAAAGGAGAAAACACCATCTAGAATGGATTCCAAACCACCATCAAAATTACCTTATGCGCTCTTCATCAAATGTGTCTTTTGTTCTTTTCTTTTGAGTCTTCTACAATCATCAAATAATCATCATGTTTATCCATACTTTTATAGAACCTTTCAATATGTCCTGTCATGTTATAGTTATAGAAAACCAACCATCCTTTTTCATTTTTGTAATTTCTTTATTCCTAAAATTTATATTTAAACTATATTCAACCTTTATGTGTCCATATATATTGCAACCATAACAATATCGATTTAAGTTATTAACATTTCTATTCACATTCAATCTACTGAAGTACTTAACATTTCTATTCAAATTCACTCTATTTTTGCACTAAACTACCTTATGCCCTAACTTATTTCAATAATAGAATATTCCACTAAAAACATAAATCCTTTTTAGACTTCTACATTCATTAACTCTATGCCCTTCTTTCTTGCAAGAAAAATAGACTCTAACAAAAGATGAATATATGGAATGAATAGGAGGAGGTATCTGATTCATCATCCATTTTCTATCCTTTGCTGGTATCTAATTTACCAAATTATTTTTATCTTTCACTTGCTTTGTGAATAAGAGTTCCTTTTTGTCTTCCACCTAGTTTCGGTCTCTCATATCCTTTTTATCTTCTTCCTACTTCTCGTCTACCAAAACCCTTTCGACTTCCACCAAAATTTTTTATTCATCCTTTCTCTCCTCTTTGTTCTTTAGCACCATAATCCATTTTGTCTTTCATCTCAACTTCATCTCCCCATCTGCCATTGAATTGAGTTAGAAAACAAAGATTCTAACATTTATCTTCAATATAGTAGATATTCCTAGCAGTCCTAAAACCTTTGGCAACCCTTTTACCAGCTCGTTTATTTTTTATAACACAACCATCACTTTTTCAAACATAACTTCATAGTTTTTTTAGAAATTTTACTAACACTTAACAAATTATGTTTCAAACCTTCAACATAATAAACATCATCAATTATATGTTTACCATCAATTGAAATGGTTCCAATGCCTTTGATTTGTTCAGTTCCTTATCCTACAAATATGATTGATCCACCATTATATTCTCCAAACTTGATAAATATTCTCTTATCTCTTGTCATATGATTTGAACATCCAAAATCTATTAACCTTGCACATGAAATAACTTTAGCATGTAATAAAATGTCCTCTTTCTTTTGTGAAATACCCAAAAACAAATATTCCTCAATTGTTTCACTACTATCCTCATCTCCAAATAAGTATTCCTCCATGGAATATATTTTTACCCTTTCATTTGAAATTTATTCTCGTCCTAAAATCCCCTTTCTTTTGATTTCCTTTTCAATCAGCATCATCTGATTCACTATTGTATTCCTTATACTTGCAATCATTAGTAAAATGTCTCATCCTTCCACAATTAAATCACTTAAGAGGTAACTTACCTTTGTATCTACCAGTGCCTTGCTTGAGTATTATTTGTTAGTAATAAATGAGAGGGGGGGGGGGGGGGGGGGGGANGGGGGGGGTGAATCAGTGGCCTCAATAATTTATCCTTTAATCACCAACCACCAATCAAATAAATCTCAGATTATTAAGTCCCTACAAGATGCATGTCATGAAATACTTATAATATTTGACTATCTATCAGTTTACCTTGTCTGTCCTTATTCTCCTTGATAACTAATAAGTAGTAAAACTATTTATTGATACTCAGTAAATATGCAGAGTATACAGATCTATCTAGAAATGCATATGTGAAATGTAAAACAATGAAGTAATAAACCATACACACATAACACATGGATTTTAACGTGAAAACCCTGTTAAGGGAAAAACCACTGGGATCGATACCCCAAATTTTCACTCTTCTAAAGTGAGCCCTATTAGGAGCCAACCTTGTTAAAGGTTACAAACACACTGTTAAGTGCGACCTTGTTAGAGGATTTTATACATAGGTTGTCACTTAGTATCTAGAATCTATTTTGCTACCATCCTTGAATCATCCTCCTTCTTAGATTGTCAATAGGCTTTAGGAAAATCTTGCTACCATCCTTGAATCAACCTTCTTCTCAGGCTATCAATATGCTTTATGCAAATTCAATGCTACTTTCATGATTCAACCTTTTTGGCAATCTGTTAGGATACACCTCAATTATAGAAGACGATTAAGTCCTGCTCTGTTAAGAGACTTGATGCTTCAATGGTTAAACTGAAACATTATGACCTATTTCTAATGCAACTTGAATTGCAGGTTTTCATATCTATTTAAGTACAATACCTCTCTGATCAATGTATCAATTCAATTCTTTGTGCTCCACACTTTCTGCTCTGTGATGCTGTGCTTCACTATTCGTCGGTGTCCGTAGAATTCTTTAGCTCTCCTTTAGCTTGATTAATCAGGACTGTATGAAGTTATCCTTCATCATTTTCTCTTCAACATCCTTTTTCTATTCACTCCCCGTGTATCTGATTGCTTGCAGAAATGAATTATGCTTGTCTCTTATATAGACATGATATTCCTTAATTCTTGATTCTTGGCGTGAAAAACAATCCAGCCAATCCGATTTACGGCTTTAACTCTTAATTTATCTCATAGTTATCTTCTTTCCAACTGTAAAAATATTGTTTAAATCAATTACTTAACTCTGGGTGAATAAAATAAATAAAACAACCAGTTAAGTCTATCCTTAAGCTCTACCAGCTAGATATTTTGTCATTTTCTTAACTCTCTGTTCTGTCGGTCAACTCTGCAGTTCGTCGTCCGTGACAAATGCCAGTTCCATCGGTGTAACTCTAGTTAGCTTTGGGATCTCCATCCATCGGGTATCATTGGATTTTGCTTCCTCAGGAAACACTATCTTCTGCTCGTTGGGCATCACTGTGACTTTTTCTTTGCCTTTACCGATGGTGTGCACTCCATCGGTGTTGTCTGTCACTTAGTAAATACTTGACTTTTATGCATTTCTGAAAGCATAATCTTTGTTCTATTGATTCTCTAAATTCTTTGGCATTATGTACATGACCGTATAGATGATATCAAGTTGACATCAATGAAAATAAAAGCCATTAGCTGATTTAATGTCTTGCATCATCTCCAACTTAACATTATCAAACATTCGATCAGTTACATGTCATCAATCTCTCCCTTTGGCATTGATGGCAACATACTATATTATCACATTATACTATTTCTAATATAATATGAAATACAATTTTTGAGATTCATCAAATTACCAAACACTTTGTTTTGATAACTGATAAAAATGTCTGACCGCTGGTAAGCTCTGTGTTAGCTTAGATTTGATTCTTGCAGTTTTCTTTGTATCTTCTTATGATGTGTTGTGTTATCTTTTTGTGTCAATTTCTCTCTTTTGACTGTTCTTCTTCTTTGATGTCTCTGTCTCTTGCTAGTAACTCTCCCTTTGTATATGATTTCTTCATACAAATTCTCTCCCTATGGATATGATCTCTCCCTATTGGAGTAATTTGATAATGGATAATCTTTCTTCTTTTGAAGGCTGTGATAATATGGAAACTTTCTCTCCCTTTGAAAACAATACCAAACAAATATCTCACATATATCTGACATTTATGTCAAACAACTATTTTCTTCTATCCATAATATATTCCTTGAATTTTCCTTATCCATCAACAATACATCAATATGCTCTGGTGCTCGGTTCTGATATACACCTTTTTGTATATAGATGTAGCTTTGAAGTTCATCTTGTTACTTGCATCAACATGAATGATATTCTAATAATATATGGGTCGATGCAGCCTTCAGTCTTTTACTGACTGGTAGACAAGAGTTTGACCCCTAGTCTCTTTCTCAGGTACTCAAATGTATCCTTGGGCAGTGACTTGGTGAATATATCGGCCAATTGTTCTTTTGATTGCACATATTCAAGTATCACCTCTTTCTCTTGAACTTGTTCTCTTAAATAATGATACTTGATGGCAATGTGTTTAGTCTTTGCATGCATGACTGGATTCTTGG
>MU223174.1:5465027-5499576 GCA_018584345.1 Thuja plicata | reverse complement strand
TTCTTCTTCTTCTAGCCCGAATCCTTAATTGTAATGAAAGTTTCATCCCTTAATTGTTATGAAAGTTTCATCAATTCCTTAGGTTTTAGTTTGGATATATCTACCGTTGTGATTGGAAATTATTCTACACCAACTCCTTCTTCCTCTTTTGCAACATTCATCAATTTATGTCTCTTACTTGAAATTATAAACTCAAGACTTAATTTCCTTGTACTCTCAAGTTCTTCTTCCATATTTTTTTGAATCTCCTCATGCTTACTCTCTACAACTTTCTCTTCTTCCTTCTCAAAAATCATCTACTCTATATGTTCCATAGACAAAGGTGAGGATGAATCATCTTTTCTTGTTATGTCTACAATCTCAATCTCATCACCACCGATTTGTGATAGACTGCTATTTTGTGTTTCATTGTCCTTTACTGAGTTAGGAATAACAAGAACAATATTCCCAATTAACATATCTTCAAAAAATGTATCTTTCCCTGTATAGGTTCATTTTATTTTGCATGAAATTTTTCTTCATGGGATGCTACTGCCTTTATCTACAATAGCTCTATCCATGTCTCAATAGTTTCATCATGTACATCCTGTGTGTCATCTACTAGAAGTCTACCTGCTTTTCTCTTAATTTTAAATTTATGCTTGTGAGCAGTAATCATTATCTTAGTGTATAGTCAGAAAATGGAAGCACTTCCATTGTAGACTGTTAGATTTGATAACCATCAAATCTTCCCAAGAAACCTGCATGCAAGACTGTCACGAAGTAGAAGAAAAAGACAGAAGAGAAAGAAGGAAGCTATGGAGGCCAAAAAGCCAGAGACATCGTGTGCAACAGAAAACAATATATTAATGAATATGTTTGTAGATTACAATGTGATGTAAAACTCTGTAATAAAAACTAACAAGTGAATCCTTATAAAAGAAAACACGAAACCCTAAAAGGGAAACCCTAAGGTTAGCTGAAGCAAACTAGAGTGAATAGGTAAGTTACTAATTAGATCATAATGATTTAATTTAGTAACCCGATAGACTATTACTCTAACACCCCCCCTTAAGATAAGCTTAGGGAGAAGCCAAACCTAGGAAACTACTGCAGAAAGTAGGAAAGATGGGTCCCGGAAACTAGGCCTGATCAGATACCCAAAACATAAAAGGGAAAAGAAGTACTAGAGAGAGGAACAAGAAAAGAGCAAGAAGCATCTCTGAAGCATGAACTGAAAACTCTGTCAGAAGAGACTGCTGGAACCCCCACTGAAGTGCATGACTAGGTAGAAAAGACAAATGTCTGAAGAGCTGATCAATCAAACTAGGAAGCAATAGAACCAACAGGTGAACCCCCCCATAATACTGAACCAGGAGAGGTGACAGGAACACTGAAATGCAATGCCAAAAACATCTGCAGAAGAAGAACCAGGGAAACCAACAGTGCAACAGAAGTACACACACAGGATAAAGAGTGGTGTCATCGACACACAGCATGGGCTAATGTCATGGAAGGTACGCTCACTTGACAAAGGTGGATGCGCCTAAAGCGGCATAAGCATCATAACCCCCCATGGCACTTTATAACACAGTGCGAGTACAAAAACCGAACAAGGTGTACAAGATCCCAGAAATGTAGAAGAAGGCACTTTATCTTAGTGCGTTTATAGAACAAAAATGCAACAGAAGGAGCATACAAGTTTAGAAGTTAGAAAGAAGAGTGAGCTATGAACTTAGAAGAAGAGATCCCAGGACCTGTAGAACCAAGCAATCCACCAGAGTGCATAAACTGCCAAACTCGGAGGAGAGAAAACTTGGAGCAGAATCTGGAAAAAATACCTCTGCCACTGAATAGTTCATTAAACCAGCTTTTCAATGATATCTCATTTGCCAAAAATAGAGTCTAGATGAGCCAGATATGACTCCCGGAAGGCAAGAAAAGATATCGGACTTCAACAGAAAAAAATGCTGTTGAAATGGCAGAACCCAAAACCTTAACCCCAATCATCGGAAAGTTCTTGGAAAGAGCTTTCTGATGGTATATGGAAGTCAGAAAAATACCCCCGTATGCTCAAGATAGAGCGAAAAAGGCCTAGGTACCCCCAAAAAACCAAAAAAGGTTAAAAGTGAGCCCCAGGGGCTAAAAATTTGGGCCCCCGGGTGCATGGCGTGCTCCGGGGGCTGAGCCGTAGCCCCTAGTTCTCCATAGGACCACCGCGCAAAGCAAAATGGGCCTAAGCGCCCACCGGGCGGATCTCGAGCGGCGTGGCCGGAAGTAGAGCGAGCGCTAGAGTGGGGAGCCGGTGGCGGGGGCCTGTTGGAGCGGCGGGCGGGTCGCTGAGGGGCCGCGAAGTAGGGCTATGGAGGGCCGTGGGGCTGGGAGGTGGCAGAGCCTGGGGCGGCGCTGTCCGGAGAGCGTGCTGGGAGGCCGGAGGAACCGCCGACGGAGGCCGCTGAGTAGGACGCCCGCAGTTGGAGGAGGTAGTGCGGGGGCGGCCCGGCGGTGGCAGGATTCCAATTGAACTATCTGCGCATTGAAAATGCATAAAAACCTTTGAAAATAAGTTTTTTTTTTTATTTTTTTTCAGTTTTCGTGCCTGTACGGCCCTGGGAGGCCAAAAAAATTTCTCCAGACGCCCCGGTGTCCAAAATGGACAAACTTTATATGGATTCTGGGGTTTTTGGGCCTTCTGGATGCAATGGTAATGTCCGTTTGGGCCCAAAGTGACCAGAAACAAAGGTCCCCCTAAATCCACACAAAACCTTCTGCAAAACCTCTGAAACCCTCTGTGCTTCAACAAAACTCGAATGACGAACAACAGAAGAGCTCTGATACCATGTTAGATTTGATAACCATCAAATATTCCCAAGAAACATACATGCAAGACTGTCACAAAGTAGAAGCAAAAGACAGAAGAGAAAGAAGGCAACTATGGAGGCCAAAAAGCCAGAGACATCATGTGCAACAGAAAACAATATATTAATGAATATGTTTCTAGATTACAATGTGATGTAAAACTCTGTAATAAAAACTAACAAGTGAATCCTTATAAAAGGAAACACGAAACCCTAAAAGGGAAACCCTAAGGTTAGCTGAAGCAAACTAGAGTGAATAGGTAAGTTACTAATTAGATCATAATGATTTAATTTAGTAACCCGATAGACTATTACTCTAACACTGGCTTAGCCTTCCGAGTAAGTGGTTTGGGGTCATGTCAAGCACCTTGAATGGGTTCCTTACTTGGATCTGGCTTTTTCCCCCTGCTTTGCCCCATTTCCACTTTTTCCAGCCTATTTCTCACACCCTAGACTGAAAAGCTAGGACTTTGACCTCAGTGTCAAGGTCATCCTTTTTGGGTCAAGGTCAACCTTGACCTTGACCTAGGTCACAATTGACCTTTTTCAGACCCAGGTTTCAAATTCCATAATTTTAGGGTTTTCAGATGTCGGGCTTTGGAAAAAGTTACTTCCCGCTTCCGGGTCAGCTGTTTCAGTCTTCGGAACAACAAATATTATATTATATTTAATATAGGTCCTCTTCAAGCGGTATGGGTGTAATTGGAATTTAATTCTCCTATGTAGGCCTTGTTGGTGCTATTTCCTATTTAGGCTGTGTCTTGTAAAATTTTAAGGTTCCCTGTCATTCATGTTGTCCAAAGGTTTAAAATCATGGTTAAAACTTGTTCTCATGCCACTGTAATTCTATTCTAACCCTTGACCTAATTGAAAATGTCAAAAAACCCTTATTTCATGTCTCCTAGTGTAATTTTGGTCATAAAAACCCTAAGTGTTGAAATGTCTTCTAATTTCATGTTACTTTTTTCACTTGAGTCATGTCTCGAATGGGTTCGTTTTAAAAGCGGTCATGTGTATTAAAGTTGTCACTCCTAACACCAGGGTCTCACATTATTCCCAAAGTCCAATGTTCGCTGAGGTTTTAATTAAATTCATTGTATGCTGGGCACTTCTATTTTAATCTGACAGATCACTTAATTACTTATCTCCAAGATGCTCGACATCTATCGCTTAAGCAATTAAGTCTGAGCGATGCGTGTACTTGGTGGGTCCGATGGTCATAAAAGGTCTCAGCTAAATAGTGGGAAAGTTATAAAAAATTGATGGTGGAATTAATTTATTAAAGGCAAAGTGCACACCATCTAATGGATAAGTGATTAAGCGGTGCCGATGCGTGTCCTTGGAAGCAGTGTGGGTCCAGTCGCAGACAACATAAAGGTGAATAAAGTTCAAAAAGATCTAATGGTAGGCTTAATTTCTTATCTCCAAGATGCATGGCATCTATCAGTTAAGCCATTAAGTGGTGTTGACATATGGTAGTGAGTGGACCCAGATATTTAGAGCTAGCGATGATTAAAGTACAGTCTACTTGTTTTTCATTTGACGGTCGGCTTAATGACTTAAGGAAAGTTAATTGACATCTATCACTTAAGAGATTAAGCCATGATGCCATGTGTCCTAGGTGGGTCTAGCTGAGGTTGTAAGGTTCCTGTGCAGTGAAGTTATCATGTTAAAGGCATGACATGTCAGAAAGAATCAATTACCAACTTAATCACTTAGAAGGCAAACCGATCAAGATCTAATGGGTAAGCAATTAAGTCTGAGCGACACGTAGCATAAAAGGTGGGTCCAGTATAGAGCGGAAGTCATGTTAATGAGGATGCAAGTATAAAAATATTAGATGATTTTCTTAATCACTTAGAGGTAAAGTGAACAAAATCTAATGGACAAGCAATGGTGTCGACATGTGTCCTGGGTGATCAGTTGTTTCTGAGAAAATAAGAGAACCGTTAGATGAAAGAGATGCTGTTTAAAATCTATGGCCAAAATTCAAATTTATTAAAATAATTTTTAGTGAGCTGTTAAGACGCGAGTTTGAAGCAGGAAAATTGATTGCAGAATGTGTGGCCACTCCAGTCGAATTCAATATGAATGACTGATTTGATTGAAGCCATAAAATTGGTTAAGTCAACTTGAAGCTGTAATAATTTACCAAAGTCATTTGAGAAAAGAGAAGAATTACAGAGATATTCATCTCCTCATAACAAAGTTGTAGAATGGGTAAGTCTTCTCTAATTCAGCAAAATTCAGGTTCCTATTAAGATTTGCAGTTCAAAAGGCTTTCAGAATTATTGTTTCAAAATCTGAATTTCATCTCAGAAAAAATCCTTAGGTTCAGAAAGTCCCCTAGGATTGAGATTTCAGGAGAAGTAGATTACCAGAAGAGAAATGTTAGGGAGGATCTGTTGCAACAATTAAAAGGGCCCAGTGGTGATGCAACCCAGATCAAGACAATATTTCCATCTCATCCCCGTTTCAAAATAGGAGAAGGCTTGTATGACTCAGGTAGATGAGATAAAGATGTTAAAACTAGTCTGAATGGTTTAACTCTATTTAGAACTGCATACAACCAAAGAAATGCTCCTACCCTAGATTGTAACATATGGGACTTAGATGTAGGAAAGTTGATAGTACTTGGGGTATTCATGGATACAGATTTGTTCACTCTGATTGCCAACACTTATGACAAAGTATCCAGGGTTGTTAGGGATACACAGGGAAATGTGCTGTTGACCGCCTTAGCTAATGAAATTAGAAGAATTTTCAATTTGAGTGATACTTCAATACAAATGGATGATATCAACTTTGAATACTTTAAGGAAGTATACCAGATCCAGAGGGAGTATTACAGAAATGAAGAATTGAAAGGATACTTTAACAAGATAGGGGACTTGATTGTAGTAGGGCATAACACACAAGAGCTATTTAAATTAGATTATTTCAATGGCAAAGCCAAGACAATGTATAGTGCCCTGTGCCAGGTTCTAGGAGAAGATGAAGAAGTGACAATGCTTGTTCATATAATGCTCATGGTGGTTCAGATTCTACATCCCCACCTATCAGTAGTTTTTGACTATGCCTCTTACATTTCTTAACAAATGCATGAAGGTTTGGCAAGCATCCAAGACAAAAACATACTTAAGCCAATGGGATGGTATTCCCTTATGATGCACATGTTTTTGTTTAATAATGCTAACTTCTTTGAGGAAGAGTTGGACCTGACTAAGTTCCAAGGTGATGAGGATTTGCCTGTTCTGATGTGGAGTGCTAATCTGTCATGGGATAGAAAAGAAGCCAGTTATGTATACTTTGACAGGGTTTTTTCCACTAGGCTTAGGTCATTATTGTGCAATCAGAATGCCAAGATCCATACAGAGATGATGAGGTTTCTAAGACCCATGGAGTTTTCCCCAGAGTTAAAAATTGCTCACAATTGGGGGGATTTGATTTTATACCCTGTTTCTACAGTGATAAGGGTTTATGGAATCAGGGGAACCCCTAATATTCTGACCTACAGAGTGCCTTTAAAGATCAAAATTATAGAGTCTTTGAGACAATTGGTTGGATTACAGGAGGAAGCCCTAATAGGAAAAATGAAGGGAAGCATTTTCCCTACTCTTACAAGAGCCCATCATTTCATTATAGTAAAGGGTGGGTGGACACAGTTTCATAAGTATTTTGAACCTTACCACTTAGCAACATCTGTATCTAGGTGTGTAGATAATGAGGATTTTATAATGGGCATGTTCAGAAAAAGAACCAAGTGATTAACATTAGAGCACCAGTTTAATTACCTTGAGGATATTATCAGAAATGTTTTTGATAAGTCTTTGGACTTTGTACATAATTTTGATAAGACTTATGATCCTTTGAAGGATTTTTTCCCTTGGTCCAAGAAGATTGAGTCCCTAATGACTTTATTCAAGGGAATCATGCAGACCCTCAGTGAGAAGAAATAGAGGATAATGGAAGTTGAGCCAGAAAAGGCTAGAGCTATCTTAAGCAAACTTTCACAAGGAAGAGTAGTCCCACCAGGGAATTATGTGGTGTATAAGAGGAGAGGGTATACTACTATTATGCCCAAAATTGATAAACCTTATGAGCATAAAGGAAAGAAGCCAACAAGTACTAGTGCCCAAGAAATTACCTCTCCCAAAAAATAAAAGGTGGAGGGAAAAGAGCAAGAGAGTGAGTTGTACTCTCCTTCCCAGTCGCCTATGCATTTTGATGACCAAGCCATTGCTGAGAAATTGGTTCAAATGAGGAACACTGGCGAAGTTTTTTTTACTACCCAAGAATTACAAGGAGTGCCAGAGGCACCTAGGCATATAACTGCAGACCTCACAGTGGCAAAATTTACAGGTAAAGAACTAGGTCCTGTAACTAGGCAGACCAGTGAGAAGTTCTTGTCAGATGACAAATTTGTTAAAACTAGGGCCTTCATTCAGTTTCTATGGAGAACTCAAATTGATGAGTACAAAGACAAATGCCATAAATTGAAGTCCAACCAAATCAGCCCAAAGATGATATTGAAAAAGAGTTTAAACAGGAATTAATGACCAAATTTGACAAGATCACTCCTGAAGAGGGCAATGAGTTGGTAAAGAAATAGGGAGTCCTTATCTTACCTCAGTGGGACTTAGTTTATGTGGTAGTTTTTGATGCTATCAGAAAGGAGGAAAAACCATTGAGCACTGTTGGGACATCAATTGGTGCCCAGTTTAGTGAAAATCATACAACCCTAGCAATCTGGGCCTTGAAGAAAAAGGATAGAAGAAGAGTGAAAGAAGATGATAAAATTGAGGATGCAGGAAGCCTCATTGTCAAAAGAGTTTTTGATACCTCAGGTACTAAGGCAGAAAACCTTGTCCTTAAAAAAACTAATTTGAGCTTGAGGGTGGCTGAAAAAGAGAAAGAGGCTTATAATAGGCTAAATAAAAAATATGAATTTGTTTTGAAAGCATATAATGATGAAAGGGTTAAATCCCTACAAAAGGACAACACAATAGTAGTTTTGGAGGGGAGACAGATAGTTCAAATAATGCCCCAGGTGATGATTACTCAGGAACCTCACCAACCCTCATCATCTAGCCCATTTGTGACTTATCCCCTATCCCCTACACCAGTAAGCCCTACTACCCAAGAAATTATTGATGCTAAGAAAGCAGAGTTAGAGGCTGAAAAGAACATGTTGGTTATTGAAAGATCAAGGTTGGAAGAAGAAGACAAAGAGGACCTTGAGGAATCCCCTACATAAAAAGAAGCCAAAGAACTAGTGAAGTAGAGGCATTCCAATAAGATATATTTTAGCCTCAAGAGGTGTGCTGGTGAAGTCAATCTTGCTAATCTTTATTTTATGGCAAAGAAGATTGTCAGCATAATAAGCAAGCATGATGAAGGTAAAGAGAGTTGGGGCTTAATAATTGACAACTAAAAAGGGAAGAAAACCCATATAAATTAATTTTATTCCACCTCAAAGGAGCAGAATAATATTGACATCATCTTGACAAGAACTTACAAATGCCTTAAAATGATGACTGACCTGGACACCAAGAAGAATGTGGTCATAAAAAAGATAGAGACCTTGAGAGGAGAATTCTCTAGAAATAGGTATGATATGTTCCCCAACATGTTCAAGAAGGATGGAGAACTAAAGAATAAATCCCTGTGGCTAAGGCAGTTGAATGAAGCATTAACCAATATGACAAACAACATTATCACATTGGAAAAAATAGGCTAGTTTGTATTAACCATTGATATTCTCAACAAGGCCAGGGCATTTTTTGAATCTTGGGAATCAGAGATTGAGAAGGCTAGTGTTGATTGGGAGGAGTTCAATAGCCAAAAGGATGAGGTTCTCAGCTTCATTTTGCCGAGTGATGAGATGTTTACCACTTGGGTTAGCAAGTATGGTATAGTCACTCCAATAACAAAAAGTAGTAATGTAGGAGTGACAATGAGCACCAGTGATGCCTAGCAGTTTGAAAAAAGGCAAGTACAGGATCCTGCATTAATGAAGATAACAAATCCAAGATGATGAGGACCTAACAAATTTAAGGTATTTGTAAGCATTTAGGTGGTCATCAGACAAAATTTATGTAACTTGTAACAAAGAGTGGTTATTCTCTCCGCCTGATATTTTGTCCTGTCTGAGAAGTATAAATTTTGTCCTATAGCTTATTCATCCATAGCTTGTTGCATCCTTATTCTCTAAAGGATTCCAAGATTAATAAGGCTACATATAAGTAGCAAGTTGTATTATATTGTAAAGGATGGTAAAATAAAAACTGCAAAGCAGGTTTTTGAATGGTGTTTAGTTTTTCAAGTCTACAGTCAGTTTGAATGTATTAAAATCAGAAGGTTATTAATAAAAAAACAACAAATTTCCAGTCTCAAATTGTTGATGTCTTCTTTCATTTTATTCAGCTTTTATATGTGTGATATGCAAGGCATGTTAAATGTATCAGTTGCAAGGCAACTATGTTTTTATTTGTAATTGCTATCAATGATGGTTTAAATCTTACAGATAGTTCCAGGGGGTTAGGGTTTGTGCAAGAATTTGATACAGGGATGTGAGAGTGAGAGGATAGTTTGTAAGGCATATTATCTGAAATATTGTTGTATTAGATCAATTATCTTTGATGAATTTATGTTTTCATTGTGACTCTATAGCCCAATGGATTAGGCACTGGTCAAGTTCTGAATAGTAGTATTATCATCAATCAATCAAATATTTAGAATCTTTATTTTCTGTTATCAAGATAGGTGGATGTTTAGCTAATTGTATTAAGAAGTATAGTTCATTTTGATGATTCCTTAGAGAGAGAATCAATAGGTTAACCCTCCTAGCTCCAAGAACTTAAAAAGAAGAAGGATCATGAATCCTTGATCCATTGCTAGATTCTAAGTCACTTATTGACTCTGAAGATATGTACACCCACCTGAGTTTGTGGAGCTCAAAGTGAAGAAGGATTATATCCTTGTTAATTAGCCTTGTTCATGTATGAATCTAAATTGGGAATTGAGGGTCAAGCATTTATTGCTATTTTAATTGATTTTACAAGAAAAGGATCAAACAAATTGGCGACTCCGCTAGGGACATTGTAATGTTCTAAGAGTCATGTTCATGAAAGAGTTTGTCCTAGAAATACTGAGAATTAGTCTATTTTTCCTCATAGTCCTAGAGACAAGTCTATAAAGTCTATCTATTATCACACATTGTTTGAAAGTTTTGATCCTAAAAATGATACGAATATTGCCTCAGATAGAATGACAAGTGACTACAAAACCTTTTGTTTAATACAGTGTATCTTTTTAAGGAAAGTTGCAGAGTTGATTTGTAGTAATACGAACAGTGAATGAACATTTTCTTAAGATTTCTAGGTTACAAATTAGAGAGAAATATTATTCTCTAAGTTTCATCTTGACTTATTGCTAAAAGGGAAAACCTGAGTCAGGACAATATACTTAGTCTTTATATATTTGTCCTTTGAAAAGAGGTGGTGACTATAACCTTTGTGTACTCCAGTGTTTCACATTAAACATATTGAAATATTTGTCTATTCTGTAAGATGAGTTGACAAAGAAATACCAGATCATACTTCAAAATAAATCCTAAAAATGATGTTGGGGAGGAACTTCATACACCTCAAAGGAAACAGTGGTCCAAGAGAGGGACATCAAAGCATGATTCCCAACATGCCTCTAAAGGAACGGTGGAAACTCCTGTTCTAGAAAGAAAGTCATCTTCATCTGAAGATGCAGGACCCATGGGACCAGTTGATACTTATAGAGCTAATGCTAATTTGATCCCTTCAGGGATGGAGAAAATACTGATATAGGTTTCTTTCCTGCAGAAGAAAATCTTGCTCCACCAGAAGAGACCTCTACCGTTGAAACAACTTCATATGACTCTGATAAGTTGCAAGACAAGATTATGGTTTTAAAGAAGAGAAAGAAAGAACAAGAAAAGGAAATAGCTGAAGCATAGAATAAATGTGGGAATAAAATATATGAATTACTATTGGAAAGAGAAGAACTCTTAGCTAACACCAGAAGGAATGACCTTAAGGATAAAATCCTGAGTCAAGAAGTTAAAGGTTTGAATCCAGAAATGTTTGGTAACCTTGATGATTTAAGGAACAAAGCCCTAAATAAAATCTCAAATCCTGACAAGGATGAGTTTGAGAAGGAAGGGCCTGTCATCAGGCAATTGTTCCCATATCAGATTGAGCATGATGCAAAGCTTAAGACAAATACAAAGGAGGTTCCCAACAAATGTAAGAAAAAGGCTATTGGTGTGACCATAGAGGAGCCTAAGAAAAACCTAACCATCCCTATAGGAGCATCCCAAGTTGATCTTGAGTTGGAACAAGCTAGGAAAGCCAAAGAGGACTTGGCCAAGAAACTGGAGAAGTTAGAATTAGAAGCCACTATAGCAGATATGAGGATGAAGATAGCTTTTCTACATGGTACTACTAACACTTCTACAAGTAGCTCTATGCCAGTCAATCATGGAACACAGCCACAAAAGCAATCTGTTGTCCCAATCCCAATCAATCAAGGGGATGATCCTAAGGTGCAATCTTCTGCTTTAAATTTAAATTCTCAGTTATCTGCCTCAAATGCAAGTGCTTAGCCCGGTGGTCCTGGCCCAAGCATTCAAGCTACCAACCTTAAGAAAAGTGTTCCTCCACCCGCTCAACATCAAGAAGGAGCTACAGGACCAAGTGGTAATAACGAACTTGGAAATTTCCTGTCCACATGAACAGATACAGAGCTCTCTTTTTTGAAGGCATTCCTGGTCACCCTAATGTGATCCCCAATGAGGCAAGAGATAAATTCCCTAAGTTCACTGGAAATAATGTTGTTACTTGTGAAGAGCATATAAAATCTTTTAGTGACAAGATAACTAACTTTGAGATTGAAAATGAGGATGTTATTATGAAGCTTTTTGTTCAGTCATTAATAAAAGATGCTAGGGATTGGTTCAGAAATTTACCAAATGATAGTATTGCTTCCTCTGATTAATTTGTAAAGTCTTTTAGGGAATAGTATATAGAACATGTAAATTCTGGATACATGTTAAATGAATTCAATAACATTAAAAAGTTCCCAAATGAAAGTATGACTGATTTTAACAGTAGATTTCAGAAAGCCATGAATAAACTTTTACAAGTCTTAAGGTTAGATGAAGAAATATGCCTGACCACTTATATTATGCTTCTTATGGAAAAATGTCCTATTTACTCAGAGATAAAAACCCTACAACCTTAAGGGATGCTTATAAAATAACAATTGACATTGAGAGTAATAGGAGAGCATCAGGGATATTGGGGAAGAGGGAAGACAATAAACTTTGGAAGGAGATGGGGTCAACTAATAAAAATGTCAAAGAAGATGATACAGTGGATAAATTGGTGAGTGCAGTGAAAGGCCTTGCTGCCAAAATGGATAAAAATGATAGAGGAGGGTACCATGATAATAAGTATAATAACCAGAGATTTGACAAACAACCTAACCTAAGAGACTACCCTTACAAGACTAATTGGAATAATGGAAAACCAGTCCCTGATGGAAAAGATAACCCAAAAGCCAAGGAAACCCTAGATCCCCTAAAAAGGAACAGTGCCAACTATGTTGAGAACACTCCTTGGTGTGATTCTTGCAATATGCCACACTCTTCCTATCAATGTGTAGTAGTCTAGGTTCTATTTGATCAAACAAAAGAAAGAGAACAAGAGGTCCCTGCTATCAACATGTTCATAGTAAAGAAACCATATTCATGGTTTTTTGATATTGCACCACCTTCTGATAATTTGTGTACAGAAGTTAATTCTTGCTTTGAAAGTCAATTACAAAATCCATCCTGTCAAAGTGATCAGATTGACAGTATTTCACAAGCAACTATAAATACAATGGGAAGTGATAACTCACATTCTCATTTCAAAACTCCTACTGATGAAGAAAAGAGGTCTTTGATTGTTGCAACAATTAACCAAGAAAGAAATGCATACAACCTGAGAAATAGAATAGTAAAACCCACTCAAGACAAGTTTGCCCCTGTCTATGTCAGAAAAAATACACCTCAAGTTATTGAGAATTTTCATACTAAGGAAGATAATAATGATAAGTGTGGGAAACAAGTAGGATCTTCTTCTGATCATGCTGGAGGGGAAATATCAAAAGAGGAACTAGTACCCAATGAGAAGTCCAAGAAAGTGAAAACGATGAATGATATGTCTTCTGAATTGCCCCTTTTTGACATGAAACATGCTCTGACCCAAATGAAAGTCTCAGTCCCACTCATAGAAATGCTGAAAATAAAAGAGCACAAAGAAGCTGCTCTGGCACTTTTAAAAGAGATAGATGATGTATCTATTCCCAACCAAGAGTAAATACCTTTAACACTAAATGACACTAGAAAAGATTGTCCACTAGTGAAAGGAAAGGAAAAAAAAAAAGAATTTTCTAATATCTGTATTGGAAACATAATTACCTAAGAACCATTATCTGTTGACCCATTTTATGTCACCTTAATGGTTAATAGTTTCTTTGTAAGAAACTGCATGATTGACTCTAGAGATGCAGCAAATGTGATGTGTTATCACGTTATGAAGGAACTAGGCCTCCAGGTCACCTCATCTGCTGGAAGTTGTTATGATATGGACAATAGGGAAGTTCCTATGATAGGAACACTGAAAGACATTAAGGTGAAAATTGCTGCTTTCCTTGAAGCAACTTACAGAATGGATATAGTGGTAGTGGACACTAAACCATATTATGGTATGCTTCTGTCAAGGCAATGGGCAGTAGTAGTAGGTGGAAAAATGTTGTTAGATTTGTCCTATGCAACTATCCCTGTGAATGGACATGAGGTGAAGTTGTACAGAGAACCCTGGTCATCTGTCATGGTGGAGGTGGTTCCACTTGACCAATTGAATTGCTATGTGAATGTTGATATGGAGAATTTTATTGTTGAGTAAGTCAAGCCACAGTTAAAGAACACTGACCCAATTGTGGATGAATTGTTGTTGCAACAAAATGGACTATGGAAAATGTACTTTGATGGAGGATGCTCAAAGGAAGGATCTGGAGTAGGAGTTTTGTTTATTTCCCCATCAAGTATCACTTTCAAGTACTCTTTCTTGTTGAATTTTCAATGCACAAACAATACTGCCGAGTATGAAGCCTTGATCTTGGGAATGGATATTGCTATTAAGCATGGTATTAAGTGTTTAAAAGTTCATGGAGATTCCCAGTTAATTATATCTTAGATTAGGGAGCATTATGCTGCTAAAGATGAAAAATTAAAATTGTATAAGTATGCTGTCAGGGATAGAATATAATTTTTTGATGCTTTCAATATCTTATGGATAGAGAGATCCAACAACATAATGGCAGATTTCTTGGCAAATATTGACCTAAAAAATAATGATGCCACTCTTACTGGTATGTCTATGGTTGAAATAAAAAGTAGGTTTGTAGTTCCTAATAATATTCATAATTGGCAAGTATTTGAGGATGATGATGATATTCTTAGGTTTATCCAGTGTGTAGACCAATATGATGGTCAGAAGATTGATTGTGAATCTCTAGTATCAATTGTGGACAATAAGGAGTATATCTTTGATCAGGAGGTCATCCAATTAGATACTAATCACATTCCCAAGGGGTTGGTTGCACTAGAAGGCATGTTCAACATAAATGACAATTATATGACTCAAAAGTCCAATGCCAAGGTGGGAGATTTAGAGGAAGTCAACTTGGGATCTGAAACATCTCCCCAATCAGTCTACATTGGTAAAATATTGGACAACAATGTGAGATAGAATTTGATAAAATTGCTGAAGAAATATAAAAATGTATTTGCATGGTCCTATGAGGACTTGAAAGCCTATAGAAAATACTTATTTCAGCATGATATCCCTTTGAAAGAAAGTATAAAACCATTCAGAAAAAAACAAAGCCCCATTAATCCCTTGCTAGCTACCAAAATGCAGGCAAAATTGATGAAACTAAGAGATGCAGGTATAATTAAGCCAATAAGACATTCATCATGGGTCTCTAAATTAGTTCCTATAAGAAAGAAAAATGGGGACATAAGATTGTGTGTTGATTTCAAAAATCTGAATGTGGCCTCATTAAAGAATAATTATGGACTGCCAAATATGGAAGCTATGCTACACAAAGTCACTAGATGTGACTTGTTGTCTATGATGGATGGTTTTTCAGGGTACAATCAAGTGCTGGTTAAAGAATTTGAATAATTCAAAACAACATTTACTACTCCTTGGGGAACATATGTGTATGCTCATATGCCATTTGGGTTGAAAAACGCTGGTGCAACTTTTCAAAGGGCTATGGATGTAGCTTTCAAAGACCTTATAGATGTTTTGATGGTAGTGTACCAAGATGATTTGACAACTTTCTCAAAAAGAGCAGAGGATCATTGTAGTCACTTGGAAAAGGTGATGATAAAAGCACTGGAATATGGGGTGTCTTTACACCCAAAAAAGTGTCACTTTGCTATTACTGAGGTAAAGCTCCTGCGACACATAGTATCGAAAGAGGGGGTAAGGACAGATCCTGAAAGGGTTGAAGCCATCCAAAATGTACTTGCTCCTAAGAACTTAAAAGGTATACAATCATTTCTATGGAAAATTAATTTTGTTAGGAGATTTATTGCCAATTTTGCAGAACTAGTTAAACCTATTGTCAAATTGCTGAAGAAAAATGTGAAATTTGAATGGGACCAAGAGGCTCAGTAAGCCTTTGAAAAAATTAAAAAAGCTATTCAAGAAGCACCATTCCTTATGTCCCCTAATTACACCAAGCCCTTTTCCTTGTTTATGTTTGCTTCCTTCCACACTATTGCAATAGTCTTTTTGCAAAAGGATGGTGAAGGATTTGAACATCCCATTGCATTTTTTAGCAAGTCATTGCAGTCAGCTGAGTTAAACTATCAATTGATGGAGAAACAAGCCTATGCTCTAGTAAAGGCAGTCAAGGATTTTAGGCCCTATATAGTATGTGCAAAGGTAAATGCTTATGTTCCTCATGCTACTGTCAAAGATATTTTTGTTCAGATTGAAGTAACAGGAAAAAGATGTCAGTGGATAAACAAAGTCCAAGAGTTTGACATAGAAATCCATATCACTAAGTTGGTGAGAGGATTAGGATTGGCTAAGTTGATGAAAAAATATAATTTGGATTTGGTCCAAGTTAATAGTATTGATGCAAATGAGAATTTCTTGACAAGTATTTAAATGCAACCCTGGTATTCCAATATTGTATGTTTTCTAAAAAATGCTAGATGTCTAGATAACTTGAATGACAACCAAAAGAGGAGTTTGAGATTACAATCTCAGAGATATGTTTTGTTGAATGGTGATTTGTTTTGGAAAAAATAGAGATGGGATCCTATTATTATGTCTTGACAAAGGTCAATCAGAGAAGGTATTGAGGGAAATGCACGCTGGAATGTGTGGAGGGCACTATTCTGCTAGATCAACAACTCATAAAATTCTGAGAGCTGGATACTATTGGCCTTGTTTGTTTCAAGATTCTTACACTTTTATCAGGAAATGTGAGCCATGCCAAAGATTATCAAGCAAGATGAAGTATTTAGGAGTGTTATTATTAAACCCTGTAGTAGCAGAGGCTCCCTTTTCAATGTGGGGAATGGACTTCATAAGAGAGTTTGCTGAGAAATCAAGTGGGGGGCATAGTTGGATTTTGCTGGTAACTGATTATTTTACAAAATGGGTAGAAGCAATCCCAACTAAGAGAGAAACAAGCACTGTGGTTATTGAATTTTTGATGGATAATGTGATTACAACATTTGGTGTTCCCCTCAAGTTGGTAATGGATAATGCCATGTGCTTTAGGTCTGAAGAATTTAATTATTTTTGATCTGATATGGGAATTGTTATGTCCAATTCATCCCCATACCACCCTGAAGCCAATGGTCAGGCAGAATCTAGTAACACGAGCATCCTACAAATTTTGAAGAAGACATTAGAAGGAAATAAAAGATCTTGGAATGTAAAATTGAAACTTTCCCTTTGGGCTGATAGGATCACTGTCAAGAAGGCCACTGGAAAATCTTCTTTTGAATTGGTTTATGGTATTCAAACAAGAATGCCCGTTAATAATTTTCTCCCAATCTATAAATTCATCCAAGATGAAGAAATGGAAATATCTAAACCTATGGAAGAAAGAATGGTTCAGTTGGTAGAATTGGATGAAATAAGGAGAGAAAGCCAGAGAGAAAATATCAAATTGCAACAAAAAATGAAGTATCTTTTTGACAAAAGGGCAGATGAAAGAAAGTTTCAGCCTGGTGATTTTGTATTGCAGTGGTATACCAAGGCTGAAGACAAAGGAAAACACAAAAAGTTTGAGTCTTTATGGATGGGGCCTTATGTCATATCCATAATTTTTGGAAAAGATTAATATTTCCTCAAGAATTTGTATGATGAAGAACATGAATTGCCAGTGCATGGACAATTCCTAAAAAAATTCTTCAATTAGATCTTTTAATTCCATTAACAGTAGTATGTATTATATGTACAAGTGTGTTTTCTTTCTGTCATGTGTTTGTTTTCGGTAGTAGGTTAGTCTGGTTTGTGGTCTGCCTCCCCAGAGATCTATGGTTCTTGTTATAATCTGGTGTTTAATCATCCTCAGAGAGAGCCACTGTTGGTGCTATTTCCTATTTAGGCTATCTTGTAAAATTTTGAGGTTCCATATCATTCATGTTGTCCAAAGGTTTAAAATCATGGTTAAAACTTGTTCTCATGCCACTGCAATTCTGTTCTAACCATTTAACTAATTGAAAATATCACAAAAACCCTTATTTCATGTCTCCTAGTGTAATTTTGGTCATAAAAACCCTAAGTGTTGAAATGTCTTCTAATTTCACGTTACCTTTTTCGCTTGAGTCATGTCTCAAATGGGTTTTTTTAAAAAGTGGTCATGTGTATTAAAGTTGTCACTCCTAACAGCGGGGTCTCACATTATTCCCAAAGTCCAATGTCCGCTGAGGTTTTTATTAAATTCATTATGTGCTGGGCACTTCTATTTTAATCTGATGGATCACTTAATTGCTTATCTCCAAGATGCTTGACATCTATCACTTAAGCAATTAAGTCTGAGCGACATGTGTCCTTGGTGGGTCTGATGGTCGTAAAAGGTCTCAGCTAAATAGTGGGAAAGTTATAAAAAATTGATGGTGGACTTAATCTCTTAAAGGCAAAGTGTGCACCATCTAATGGATAAGCGATTAAGCGGTGCCGATGTGTGTCCTTAGAAGCAGCGTGGGTCCAGTTGCAGACAACATAAAGGTGATTAAAATTCAAAAAAATCTAATGATGGGATTAATTTCTTATCTCCAAGATGCATGACATCTATCAGTTAAGCCATTAAGTGGTGTTGACATCTGGCAGTTAGTGGACCCGGATATTCAGAGCTGGTGATGATTAAAGTACAGTTTACTTGTTTTTCATCCGACGGTCGGTTTAATGTCTTAAGGAAAATTTAATCGACATCTATTGCTTAAGCGATTAAGCCATGATACCATGTGTCCTAGGTGGGTCCGACTGAGGTCGTAAGGGTCCTGTACAGTGCAGTTATCATGTTAAAGGCATGGCATGTCAGAAAGAATCAACGACTGACTTAATTGCTTAGAAGGCAAACCGATCAAGATCTAATGGGTAAGAGATTAAGTCTGAGTGACACATGGCATAAAAGGTGGGTCTAGTATAGAGCGTAAGTCATGTTAATGAGGATGAACATATAAAAAGATCAGATGGTTCACTTAATCACTTAGAGGTAAAGTGAACGAAATCTAATGGACAAATGATTAAGCGGTGCCGACACGTGTCCTAGGTGAACAATTGTTTCTGGGAAAAGAAGAGAACTGTCAGATGAAAGAGACGTTGTTTAACATCTACAAAAAAAATTCAAAGTTATTAAAATAAGTTTCAGTGAGCCGTTAAGCCACGAGTTTGAAGCAAGAAAATTGATTACAGAACGTGTGGCCACTCTAGTTGAATTCAATATGAATGACTGATTTGATTAAAATCATAAAATTGGTTAATTCGAATTGAAGCCATAATAATTTACCAAAGTCATTTGAGCAAAGAATAGAATTACAGAGATATTCAGCTCCTCGCGATGAAATTGCAAAATGGGCAAGTCTTCTCTAATTCAGAAAAATTTAGGTTCCTATTAAGATTTGCAGTTCAAAAGGCTTTTAGAATTATTGTTTCAAAATCCAAATTTCATCTCAGCAAAAAGCCTAGGTTCAGAATGGCCCCTAGGATTGAGCTTTTAGGAAAAGTAGATTACCAGAAGAGAAATTTTAGGGAGGATCTGTTGCAAAAATTAAAAGGGTCTATGGGTGATGCAACCCAGATCAAGAGAATAGTTCCATCACATCCCTGTTTCAAAATAGGAGAAGGCTTGTATGACTCAGGTAGATGGGCTATAGATGTTAAAACTAGTCTGAATGGTTTAACTTTGTTCAGAACTGCATACAACCAAATAAATGCTCCTACCCCAGATTGTAACATATGGGACTTGGATGTAGGAAAGTTGATAGTACCCAGGGTATTCATGGATACAGATTTGTTCACTCTAATTTCCAAAACTTATGACAAAGTATCCAGGGTTGTTAGGGATACACATGGAAATGTGTTGTTGACCGTCTCAGCTGATGAAATTAGAAGAATTTTCAAGTTGAGTGATGCTTCAATACAAATGGATGATATTGACTTTGAATAATTTAAGGAAGTATACCAGACCCAGAGGGAGTATTACAGAAATGAAGCATTCAAAGGATACTTTAACAAGATAGAGGACTTGATTGTAGTAGGGCCTAACACACCAGCGTCATTTAAATTGGATTATTTCAATGGAAAAGCCAAGAAAATGTAGTGCCCTATGCCAAGTTCTAGGAGAAGATGAAGAAGTGACAATGCCTGTTCATATAATGCTCATGGTGGTTTAGATTCTACATCCCCACCTATCATTAGTTTTTGACTATGCCTCTTACATTGCCCAAAAAATGCATGAAGGTTTGGAAGGCATCCAAGATAGAAACATACTTAAGCCAATGGGATGGTATTCCCTTATGATGCACATGTTTTTGTTTAATAATGCTGACTTATTTGAGGAAGAGATGGACTTGACTAAGTTCCAAGGTGATGAGGATTTGCCTGTTTAGATGTGGAGTGCTGATCTATCATGGGATAGAAAAGAAGCCAGTTATATACACTTTGACAGGGTTTTTGACACTAGGCTTAGGTCATTATTGTGCAATCAGAATGCCAAGATCCATACAAACATGATGAGGTTGATAAGACCCATGGAGTTTTCCCCAGAGTTAAAAATTACTCACAATTGGGGGGATTTGATTTTATACCTTGTTTCTACAGTGATAAGGGTTTATGGATTCAGGGGAACCCCCAATGTTTTGCCCTACAAAGTGCCTTTAAAGATCAGAATTATAGAGGTTTTGAGATAATTGGGTGGATTAAAAGAGGAAGCCCTAACAAGAAAAATGAAGGGAAGCACTTTCCCTACTCTTACAAGAGCCCATCATTTCATTATAGTAAAGGGTGGGTGGGCATAGTTTGATAAGTATTTTGAACCTTACCACTTAGAAACATCTATATCCAGGTGTGCAGATAATGAGGATTTTATAATGGGCATGTTCAGAAAAAGAGCCAAGTGCTTAACATTAGAGCACCAGTTTAATTACCTTGAGGATCTTATTAGAAATGTTTTTGATCTAGGTGACCAGGTGGTCAGGAAAGAAAAATGGCTAGTGTACAAGAAGTCTTTGGACTTTGTACACAATTTTGATAAGTCTTATGATCCTTTGAAGGATTTTTTCCCTTGGGCCAAGAAGATTGAGTCCCTAATGACTTTATTCAATGGAATCATACAGACCCTCAGTGAGAAAAATAGAGGATAATGGAAGCTGAGATAGAAAAGGCTCATGCTATCTTGAGCAAACTTTCACAAGGAAGAGTAGTCCCACCAGGGAATTATGTGGTGTACAAGAGGAGAGGGTATACTACTATTATGCCCAAAATTGATAAACCTTCTGAGCATAAAGGAAAGAGGCCAACAAGTACTAGTGCCCAAGAAATTCCCTATCCCAAAAAACAAAAGGTGGAGGGAAAAGAGCAAGAGAGTGAGTTGTACTCTCCTTCCCAGTGCCCTATGCATTTTGATGACAAAGCCATTGCTAAGAAATTGGTTCAAATGAGGAACAATGGCAAAGTTTTTGTTACTACCCAAGAATTACAAGAAGGAGTTCTAGAGGCACCTAGGCATACAAATGTAGACCTCATAGTGGCAGAATTCACATGTAAAGAACTAGATCCTGTAACTAGGCAGGCCAGTGAGGAGTTCTTGTCAGATGACAACTTTGTCAAAACTAGGGCCTTCATTCAGTTTCTGTGGAGAACTCACATTGATGAGTACAAGGACAAATTCCAGAAATTTTAGGAAGTCCAACCAAATCAGCCCAAAGATGATATTGAAAAATAGGTCAAATAGGAATTAATGACCAAATTTGACAAGATCACTCCTGAAGAAGGCAGGGAGTTGGTAAAGAAATAGGGAGTCCTTATCTTACCTCAGTGGGACTTAGCTAATGTGATAGTTTTTGATGCTATCAGAAAGGAGGAAAAACCATTGAGAACTGCTGGGACATCAATTGGTGCCCATTTTAGTGAAAATCATGCAGCCCTAGAATTCTGGGCCTTGAAGAAAAAAGGATAGAAGAAGAGTTAAAGAAGATGATAAAATTGAGGATTCAGGAAGCCTCATTGTCAAAAGAGTTTCTGATACCTCAGGTACTGAGGCAACAAACCTTTTCCTTCAAATAGATAATTTGAGCCTGAGGGTGGTTGAAAAAGAGAAAGTGGATTATAATAGCCTAAATCAAAAATATGAATTTGTTTTGAAAGCATATAATGATGAAAGTGTTAAATCCCTACAAAAGGACAACAAAATAGCAGTTTTGGAGGGGAGGTAGTCAGTTCAAATAATGCCCCAGGTGATGATTGCCCAGGAACCTCACCAACCCTCATCATCTAGCTCATTTGTGACTTACCCCCCATCTCCTGCACCAGTAAGCCCTACTACCCAAGCAATTATTGATGCTAAGAAAGTAGAGTTAGAGGCTGAAAAGAATAGGTTGGTTATTGAAAGATCAAGGTTGGAAGAAGAAGAAAAAAAGGACCTTGAGGAATCCCCTGCATACAAAGAAGCCAAAGAATTGGTGAAGCAGAAGCTTTCTAATAAGATATACTTTAACCTCAAGAGGTGTGCTGGTGAAGTCAATCTTGCTAATCTTTATTTTATGGGAAAGAATATTCTCAGCATAATAAGCAAGCATGATGAAGGTAAAGAGCATCAGGGATTAATAATTGACAGTTGGAAAGGGAAGAAAACCCATATAAAGTCATTTTATTCCATCTCAAAGGAGAATAATAATATTGACATCATCTTGACAAGAACTTACAAATGCCTTAAACTGATGTATGACCTGGACACCAAGAAGAATGTGGTCATAAAAAAGATAGAGACCTTGAGAGGAGAATTCTCTAGAGATAGGTATGATATGTTCCCCAACATGTTCAAGAAGGATGGAGACATAAAGAATGAAGCCCTATGGCTAAGGGAGTTGAATGAAGCATTAACCAATAGGACAAACAACATTATCACATTGGAAAACACAGGTTGGTTTGTATTAACCATTGATATTCTCAACAAGGCTAGGGCATTTTTTGAATCTTGGGAATCAGAGATTGAGAAAGATAGTGTTGATTGGGAGGAGGTCAATAGCCAAAAGGATGAGGTTCTTAGCTTTAGTTGGCTGAGTGATGAGGTGTTTACCACCTGGGTTAGCAAGTATGGTATTGTCAATCCAATAATAGAAAGTAGTAATGTAGGAGTGACAATGAGCACCAGTGATGCCTAGCAGTTTGAACAAAGGAAAGTACTTGATCTCGTATTAATGAAGATAAAAAATCCCAGATGATGAGGACCTAACAAGTTCAAGGTAGTTGTAAGCATTTAGGCTGTCATCAGACAAAATTTATGTAACTTGTAACAAAGAGTGGTTATTCTCCCCGCTTGATATTTTGTCCTGTCTGAGAAGTGTAAATTTTGTCCTATAGCTTAGTCATCTGAAGCTTTTTGCATCCTTATTATCTAAAGGATTCCAAGATGACTAAGGCTATCTATAATTAGTAAGTTGTATTATATTGTAAAGGATGGTAAAATAAAAACTGCAAAGCAAGTTTTTGAATGGTGTTTAGTTTTTCAAGTCTACAGTCAGTTTGAATGTATTAAACTCAGAAGGTTATTAATAAAAATACAACGGAATTTCCAGTCTCAAATTTTTTATGTCTTCTTGCATTTTATTTAGCTTTTGTATGTGTGATATGTAAGGCATGTGAAATGTATCATTTGCAAGGTAACTGTGTTTTTATTTGAAAGTTGCTATCAAGGATGGTTTAAATCTTACAGATAGTTCCAGGGGGTTAGGGTTTGTGCAAGAATTTGATACAGGGATGTGAGAGTGAGATGATATTTTGTAAGGCATATTATTTGAAATCTTGTTGTATTAGATTAATTATCTTTGATGAATTTATGTTTTCATTGTGACTCTATGGCCTGATGGATTAGGCACTGGTCAAGTTCTGAATAGTAGTATTATCATCAATCAATCAAATATTTAGAATCTTTATTTTCTATTATCAAGATATGTGGATGTTTAGCTAATTGTATTAAAAAGTAAAATTCATTTTGATGATTCCTTAGAGAGAGAATCAATAGTTTAACCTTCCTAGTTCCAAGAACTTAAAAAGAAGAAGGATCATGAATCCTTGATCCACTGCTAGATTCTAAGTCACTTATTGAATCTAAAGATAGGTACACCCACCCGAGTTTGTGGAGCTCAAAGTGAAGAAGGATTATATCCTTGTTAATTAGCCTTGTTCATGTATGAATCTAAATTGAGAATTGAGGGTCAAGCATTTATTTCTATTTTAGTTAATTCTACAAGAAAAATAGCTAATAGGCCTCTCTATAATATTGAGCCTTGGATTCATATAAAAGGAAGCTTTCTCCTCTCATTTTCTCTAACCATGATCATCAACTTTCAAAGACTTGAAGAGTGAATTCCAAAGGTGAAGAAGCAAGATTTGAAGCAAGCCAAGTAGCCATTGAAGTATTCATCCATTCTCAAGCATTCAAGCACTTCTCTCATCAAGGAGATCTATTGGTGGCCATTGAAGGATTAAAGCTCCATGGAGCCCTCTTGTTGAAGATTTCTCCATACACATTCTCCAAGCGTCCTCCTATTCAAAAATCCATTCAATATTGGTGTTGAAGATCTACACAAAATTTATTGGAGACATCCTACATTCTACATTCTACATTCTACATTATACATCCCTTTTGGTGCATACATACTTGTGGATTCACCGATTTGAGTCTGCCATAAGGACTTCTACAAGCAAGGTGAATTTTTTCATTTAATTTGTTTTAATTATTCAATTTCAATTATACTTTGAGGTTAATTCCAAAACTTAGGTTTGACCAAGGCAAACCCCTCCCCCCAACAAACAATCCATTTTTCTTGTAGGTACAGGTTTAGAACAGTGGATCAGAGTGCAGATTCAGATACCCTTTTTGACAAACTTTTGAGATCCAAAAAAAGATTTCTTGTCGGAGAATTTTTAGGTTGATTCTTCCCTAGGTCAGGATCAAAATTTTTGGGTCAATGGTGACATTGACTTGAGGGTACAAATCGAAATTGTGTCAGAATGGAAAAAGATTTCTAGGTTTTATTTGTCTCTGCATTTCTATTCCAGATATGGTCTCAGATTTTATGGAAACTAAGTGTAGACCCCTGAAAATAACATTCTTCAGATCTAAAACATTTCAAGGTTAGTAGTTTTCTCCTATCTATTTCAATTAAAGTTATTAATCTTTCTAAACCTATCACACATTCAAATAAATAAATGAGTATTTAAGATCTTCCTCTTTGCTCTTATTTCCAAATGATTGATTCATTGATGCATTGATCCTTCGTTTGGGGTTAATCAATTTGGATCCTTCATTCATATATCTAAGGATTAAAGGAGAGCATCTCATCCACCCCTCACATTCCAATAAACATTCTAATTTTAAGTGTAACAATATTCTATCCAATTTCTTATGTTACATTTTGGTGAATCTGCGATAGACAACTCTTTATTTTTGGTGTTACATTTACATATTTTATGTTAGATCTTGCATGCATATCAGATTAGCTTTCTTTTATGTTCTTGCATTTACATTTCAAAAATTAAAAATCAAAATCTTGTGTTTCCTAAATTAGTTCATTTGCATTACATTGGTGTATGAGCTTTACCACTTCTAGTCCCACTTATAGTATCCCAGTTAGAAGAAGCTGTAGAATTATGTGTTCCTTTGATCCTGAGTCTTTCTCTCCTTTCCTTAGGACCCCGAATGGCAATTTGATCACTCATGATTCCAATCCTTCTATGGAGCATAACTCTTTTCACTCATCTCATGATGAGGATGATGATTTAAGAGTTCCTCCTAAACAAGTGCAAAAACTTTCAATAGAACTTGATAAAATGGGAAATTGGCTTATTCAAGAAAACCATAGTCAAGATTCCATCCAAGCTATAGAGGTTCTTAAGAAATTCCTTCATGATAGTGATCAAGGTGTTAATCTCTTGCATGGTATCACTCATATTGTGCATTTGAATGTTAAACCTTTAGCACAAGAGGCTGAAGATCTAGGATTCACTCCTCCTGTCACTAGTGAGGGACCTTCTTATTTTCCTTTACCTAGCATTCCTACTTACAATCCTCCTTTGATGACTACATCTCTTCCAATTTCATCTATTCCTATGAGTGTTCCATCGGTATCTCTACCTACCTCACAACCTTCATATCATATTGTGCCTTTTACTTATTCCAATTTCCTTCCAACTATGGCTCCAAGTGTTCCACCAGTTGTATCTTCCATTCTTTCCACTTCCTACACTTTTTCTAGTGTTCCTAATATTTCTATGCTGCCTATGTCTTCTAATGATTCGACAATTATTAGTTTGGCTCAAACTCTGTCATCTTTACAACAACAACTTGCATCTTTAACCTAATCCAAGTTTAGCATTCCTACATGTGACATGGGTAGTCCTTTATCTTTAGACATTATCCATGCTACTGCCCCTTAGCAAGCTGATATGCCTCATCTTGAGAATTACAATGGTAAAGGCGATCTTGTTATTGATGTTAAAACATTTCAAATCCTTTGTAGTGATTATACTCGTGATGATAGGATTTTAGCTAAATTGTTTGCTATAAATTTTTGTGATAAGGCTTTGCAATGGTATTTTTCTTTACCTCCTTATTCTATTGATTCTTTTCCTAAAATTTCTAATACCTTCATCCAACAATTTCAAAACAACATTGCTCTGCAAGTTTCCTTAATTGATTTAATGTATTGTAAACAAAACATTAAGGAAATATTGACTGATTTTTTTGGTAGATTTAAGCATTTGTATGCTCAAATTCCTTATCCTATTCTTGATATTGATATTCAACATATGTTTATTTCAAATTTACAAAAGGAAATTAGAGATAAGATTCTGCTTACTGAATTTACCTCTTTTCAAAAACTTTGTTCAACACTTCATCATTATCAATTACAAGTGAGCCAATTTGAGAGCAAAACTCTAATGGCTCCTGTTCCATGTTGATACAAGTGACACTTCTCGTAATCCTAATAAATTTTAGAAACCTAACAACTATGTCAAGATTAACAAACAAACGAAGTGGTTGCTGATCAAGTTGTTGTTGCATCTCACAATGCCACTTCTGCATCCACTGCTTTCCGTATAAATTGTACATTTACTCCTCTCTCTGAATCTTTACATTCTATTATGAGTAGGTTGTTAAGTGCTAATATGATTACTTTTCCTCCTATTTGACCTCTCCTTCCTACTAAAATATGGTGCAGGGGCACCACCTCCACCTTCAAATTTTTCATTATTTAAGTCATGTTAGAAATGATTTATGTATTAAGTTAGTTTTTAAAGTTCTTGGAACCATTATTAAGTTGCATTGTATTTGAAAAAGGCATTATATGAAATTTTTTAACTGAAAAGATGAATTGGAATACAAAGAGTCATAGGAAGATAAACAGTTTTGTAACGGTCAAATATGGTCTTTAAATAGACAACACTATGTAATAGAAGTGGCAGTTGATAAAGAAGTTATGAGAGATAGTGAGTAGAAGTTTATAGAAGACAAGAGAATCCAAATGGTTCTTTGGAAGCAGCCAGAGAGCCATGGTTTTGTAATTGTAGTCTTTACTTTAATGAAGTTTGTTTTTAGATAAGTTTCCAAAACATGTTCTTTAGTACTGCAAATCATTCCTGTCCTTGCATTTTATATATACTATTTGGGATTTAATCCATTGGATTCAATAAATGGTGTCTTGTAATTGCATGGAGTTGTTTTCTTTATAGCTTATGCAGATTGCTTCCAAGGACTCCATTATGGTTCGATTACAATATGTTTCTATTGTTTCGGGTTTTTGGCTGAAAGAGCTTAATAGTGCATGAATTGGGTTTCCTTTCATTATTGTCAGTCGACATTAAATTGTCCATTTGGGCTATATTTTGGTCTTTCAAAATAGTCCCTATTTGGGGATATTATGATAGAGTAACTTGTAGAATTTTCTATGTGTCGTTTGATTTGCCAGAGTAACGGTCCAAAGGGCAATGCCAAATTCTGAAATGTATTAAAAATAGTTTGAAGAACCGTTATACAATTATTGCACTGGTTTTGAACCATGCAAAATATGTGGAGGAGGTTTCTAAGTATGGTCATGCCCACATGGAATCCAAGAGAAATGCATTGACATTCACAATAGAGAAGAAACCAAGGGAGATGCTGTATGTTTTCTGGTTTGTGTGATTTTTGGGTTTCAGAAAATACCCCGCGGTGTAGATCTTATAAAATCCATTTGAACCGTTGGATGTTTCCAAAATTTTTATATGTTTTAAAAAACCTAATGACATGGTTTTTCACTGAAGTGATTTTAAAAATACTATCAGATTTACGAGTTATAGGTTACAGAGTGGACTATTATCAAAACTTCTTGTGTGGACAAAAAGTTGTGATTTTATAAGTTGCAAGTTATATTGGGTTGATATATTGTTTTGGGGTACTTATCAAAACTTCCTGTGTGGACAACAAGTTATGAGTTTATAAGTTGCAATTTATATTGAGTGGATATATTGTTTTTGGGTACTAAATGAAATCTCACCATTAGATTATGAGCTCCTATTTGATGTTTAAAGACAAAGATAATGAAGATATGCAGATTATCGGATCACCATCGATGCCCTCTCCATCACAATAAATTCAAAATCATTTGATTCCAAATCTTTTTTCCAATACCATCGCCAGAATGGCCATGATACTAAAAAATGTTATTCTCTAAAACATAAATTTCAAGACTTAATCGATTCTAATGCCTTATTTGTTGATAATTTTTATGGTAATGGGAACAAATCTATCTCTCCTCCTAATCAAAACCTTCAAATCTATATGAATCCTTTACCTATACATGATAATAATACCATATCTCAACCATTTTATGTGGATGTTGTTTACGATTCAAATATGGATGATCTTAATCACATTGTTAATCATGTGGAGTGCATTGATTGATCTCAACCTACTGTTCAAGATCCTTCACCTCCACCTCAACTTAAAGTTCCACCTAAACCTTAGAAACAAACTAAGGATAAATGACCTCAGGAACTTTCAATTACCTTTGATGATTCTGAGACTATTAAGGCTCCCGATGCTCCCCTTTATATTTATGCTAGGATTGCTAAGATACCTACGCGTGGTTTTCTTGTTGAGCCCACATCTTTAATAAATGTTATTACTGAGGAAAACATTTTTATGATAAACCTACAATGTGACTGTTATGATCCATCAGATGCATGGATCCAAACTTGCAATGGTTTTCTCTATCATGCACTTGGTTCTATTAACTTGCCTATTAAACATTGTGGCAAGGTTGTAGATACTACCTTCATTGTCGTTCCTACTTCTGATAAATTTCAAGTCAAATTTGGTTTGCCTTGGATAACTGCTATGCATGTTATTGCTTCTCCTATCCATAAATGTCTTAAGTTTATTCAAAATGGAGAAGTGAAAATGATTAATCATAGTTTGTATCAACCTTATAGGCCTAGCTATTGTGCTGCTCTTGATTAATTTTGGCCTTCATTACCTAATTCATGTCCTCCTCGCCCTGAAAACCTTTTTTGTTCATATCAAGCCTATAAAAATCACAAGATTGTCGAGTTAAGCATGCCTCAGATATATCTTAACCATGGTCTTTTGCCCACTCCTTCTATACCTCCTTTATCCATTACTACCAGCTCTATTACTCAACTTCCCAGTGTCGCTTCTCAGCCTACTACAAATCCTACCAACCCTCCTATTGAACATATGAAGGAACCAGTTGTTATCCCTCCTAGTTCTCCACATGTGTCATACAAAGAAAAATGTAACAAATCTGCTAATGAACATCATAAGAAGCGTAGAGCTAATGCTAGGGCCCGTACTTCTATTCTTCAAAATTCTTTACCTTCTTGTGACCAACCTATGCCTGATGTGTTGGAAGAAGTTAATATTCATAATGATGTTAAGATGAATGAGTATGATGATCATATTCACATCTTAGATCCTATTTTAATTAATCTTGATGAGGAGGATACTCTTGATGATCCTATTGATCTTAGTGATGAATATGAGACCATCAATCTTGATACTGATTTACCTCATATGCTTTCAACTCAATTGATAATTACACCTACTATTGAGCAACGTGATTCTCAAGAGGATGTTAGAATAGTCCCAAAGGATAACTGAGAGGGGGGGTGAATTAGTTATTAGATAATTTAATTCTTTTCCTTTATTAATTCCAGAATACAATAAAGTAAATGCACATTCAGATAACACAATAGATAACACCACAATTTGGTTACGGGAAGACCAAATGGTAAAAACCCCGGTGGGAATTAACACCCACAATAAACTATACTTGTTTATAATGATCCCTATTAGAAGATCTTGCAACCCTGTTAGGAGTTGTTCTTTACAATGCAGTAGGTATAGTGACCTGCTTAAGGGTCTGACCCTGTTAGGAGTCTTTTACAAATAGCCCAGTTAAGGGTGAGGACTCACTGTCCAAAAGCTCACTACTTCAATGGCGAAGGCTACAACCTTCTGTAGAAAATATATGCACTATATCTGATGATGAACTGTAGAGTAGACCTACTGTCTTGATCAGTTCCAGTGTATTGTAATCTTTCACTTCATCTTCACATAGATCCTTGATGAATGAAACACAACTGATATTCCGCTCTATACATTTTCTGTCTCTTGTCTTCTCATTCACACTTAGCATTTCACAAATGACTTTCTATAAGTATCTTCCTCAACATATGAGATCATGGGACCTGTTAGACAACTCTTCATAACATCATTGTCAGCTTTACTAATCACACAAGCATAATTACGACCATGCAATATAAATTGAATAGATGCGACGCTTCACTAAGTCGCCCTCACCAAATTAACTCTAACTTTGCAATCTTGTAGAAACACATTTGGCACCTTTGGATATCTATATTTATCTCATAACTAATCTTGACTATACACATGTATATCTCACAGATAGGCACAACTCAAGAACCAATGCAAAATGTCAACTTTGTACAAACACATATAAGAAACTGTAACTGCCACATAACATAATTACACAACATAACTGAAACTTCATATCTGAGTCTGAGTGTATGAACAAAACATCAAAAACATGTCTAAAACATGAATATAATTGCAAAAGGCTTGATATCATCATTCTGATAAGTACATACAGAACACTGCTGTATATTATATGTTGTCATCAATGAAAAACATACAATCAACTGGCTACCAGAAGTAAATCTCCAACAATCTCCCCCTTTGACATTGATGGCAACATATGATATTAAAAATGTCTTCAGCTCATGGTGTCTTCTTTATTTTTACAATCTTCTCAATATCCTCATCAAAGATTACTCTGCACTGCTATAGCTCCTCTGTCTATTTTTATACTCCCCCAGAGTATATGATCCCCCTTACTATATACTCCCCCTTTGACATCAATGGAAAAGGGTGCCATAAGAAATTAGGAATAGGTACTACTCTAGAAGTAGAGTATTCAACCATTCACCAGTCACTTTGGACTGATGTTCTTGTTGCTTCATCTAATCAGACTCAGGAGAGGGAATTACTCCCAACTTCTCCTTGAGATACTCAAAAGTATCTTTTGATAAATGCTTTGTGAAAATATTTGCCAACTATTCTTTGGTGCTCACATAGTCCAATTTTACTTCATTATCTACAAATTTTTCTCTAAGAAAATGGTATTTAATCTCAATGTGCTTTGTCTTTGCGTGCATCACAGAGTTATTGGAAATTTTGATAGTACTGGTGTTATCACAGTGAATAAAAATAGGATAGTCAACCTGTATACCAAAATCTTTAACCATCTGCTTGATCCAAACCATTGTTGAACAATTCAATGCTGCTGCAACATATTCAGCTTCTACTGTCGACTGAGAGATACAATTCTACTTCTTGCTTACCCAAGAAACCAACCTATCTCCAAGAAATACTGCTCCTCTAGATGTACTCTTCCTATCATCAAGAAAACCTGCCCAATCTGCATCTGTATACACATGAAGTTGTACATTCTCTGATTTAGGATACCATAAGCCATATTTTATAGTTCCCTTTAGATATCTGAATATCCTCTTGATTTCCATTAGGTGATTCTATTTTTGTTCAGCTGCAAATCTTCCAACAATGCCAACTACATAGATATGTCTGGTCTAGACTGAGTAAGATATATAAGTTTTCCAATCACAGACTTATACAATGTCTTGTTAACTGCTTTGAAATCATCTTCTTTAGAAAGCTTGCTTCCTATTATCATAGGAGTGCATACTGGTTTACAGTCTTCCATCTTGAAAGTCTTCAGTATTTCCTTCACATATTTGGTCTGATTTATAAATATCCCTTTATCTGTCTGTTTTACATTTAATCCTAAAAAGTATTTTATATGATCAATCATACTCATTTTAAATTCATTCTGCATTTCTTTTGCAAATTCTGAACTAAGCTTGTCATTACCTCCAAAGATAATGTCATCAACAGATATGGCAACAAGTAATAGTCCATCAGGTGTCTCTCTTATGAATAGGTTACAATCTGCTACTCCTTTCTTAAATCCAATCTTGGTAAGATAACCATCTAGTCTCTCATACCAGGCTCTTGGGGCCTGTTTAAGTCCATAGAGTGCTTTCTTCAATCTGCATACCATGTCTGGTTTATCTGATAGATTAAATCCTTTAGGCTGTTCTATGTAGACTTCTTCCTTCAAGTCACCATTCATAAAGGCTGATTTGACATCCATTTGATATACTTTGAAGTCTTTGACTATTGCATAGGCCAAGAGTAACTTGATGGCTTCTAATCTACTCACAGGGGAAAATGTGTCAGTGTAATCTATCCCTTCCCTCTGTGCATATCCTTTAAACACTAGTCTTTCTTTGTTTTTGATCACTATACCATCTTCATTCATATTGTTCCTGAATACCCACTTTGTTCCAATCACATTTTTGTTACTAGGTCTAGGATCCAATTCCCATGTATCATTTTTTATTATTTGATCTAATTCTTCTTCCATTGCTTTCTTCCAATCAGAATTCTTGAAAGCATCTTCAACATTTAAAGGTTCAATCTATGAAAGTAAACATACCTCTTCATCCACTGTTAACCTTTTTGCTTTTGATCTAGTCAAAACACTGCTGCTCTGATCTCCAATGATATCATCTTTTGAATGATACCTAGATGTGAACTTTGAAACATTTGGTGTAACATCCTCATCTGTAATTTGTGATACTTATTTGCTTGATTTAGGTTCATTACATGAAACATCAATACAATCAAACATTTCTTCAATAACAATGTCTTTACTGCTAGGCCTAGCTTCATTGGTGCAGGAGCACCTAGGCTCCATGGTTAGTAAGTTTTGGGCTTGTACTTGACTCTAGCCAAGTTAAGAATTTAGTTTAGCTTGTTTTAGGACCTTATAAGGTCTCTTGCAATGTAGGCTAAGTGAATTAGTCATTAGGACTAAGGTCACATCAATAGCCATTGTTTGTTGTTATTTCAATTTCTTAGGCTTAGGTGTTAGTTGATGGATTGGAGTCTTGAATGTGTCCTAATCTCTTAATTGAGGACATAGAGATGCCATATGGTATTTAATGATCTTGGATCCTCAAAATAGTGAGGATAGAGGTCCCAAAATGTAGGAAGGAGGCATATTTGAAAAGATGCCAAAAGTTGTTATTTTGTTGCCATGACAACATTTGCAATAATGGAAAATGTTGCATGCAATGTTGTTGCATCAGATTCCCCTTGAATCTAGGAGTGGGAATCAAACAAAAAGGTCCTAAAATGGTGGAAATAGGCATCTAGTGTATGAGAGACTCGAATCAAGAGAGGATGGATTGATTGTAAGAGGAAGAAAGTGAATACAGTCTGCAATTTTTGTGTTTTCCAGAATTCCTGAGCATTTTCCTTATGACAGTCATACTTTGTTGATTGAAATCTGGAATCTAATACTTGTTTAGTGTTCTTTGGAGTGTTTGGAACATTTCTTATTCAGTAACCAAGTTTTTTTTAGTAGTACTAAGTTCTGGTTTGTGGTGTTTTAGTTCAGGGAGTCCATTATTAGCTTGTTTTGAGTAGTTTAGAGAGTCATGGCTCCCCCATGAAATCTAACTATGGATAATAATCCATAGTAGATGGAAATGGTAGAGGAGTCATTAGTGTATATATTTTTATGAGTTAGGAGTCTGGAAAGTATGAGGAGACATTTTATATGCTAGGCCCTAGGCGAGTTTGTGAAGCCTAGTTAGAGGTCTAGATGTAGGAAAAGTGATGAAACATTGCATGGAGGTATGGATTTGTATGAGGGAAGGAGTTTTTAATGAAGGAAAACATCATATCTACCCATTCTAGGAAGATATAAGTCCTACCAATCATTTAGGATTTGGTTTGAGCAAGTTTTCTATCAAAATCATAGTTTAGTCCTAGAAATTAGGCCTATTAGGTCTCTTGTCCTTGGTTGTAGGAAACCCCTGTACAGTGACATTCAGACCAAAAGTTCTTATGAAAGATTTAAAAATTCCAAAAGGGTATCTGAATCAAGTCCCATATTTTCAAGTTTATTGGAAAAATTTTGCAAAAAATGGGAAAAGGTGACTGGTAAAGGCTACAAGGAAAGGCCTAAATTTAAGGGCTCCAAAGTGTGAAAAGTGGAACCCGATTGAAATATGTTTGGAGATCCTTCAAAAATGTGTGTTATGCATGTTTACATGTGGCTGGCCACCCCTGAAATGTTGGAGTATGTTTATGGAGATTTGGTACTTAGAGTCTTCTAAGTGAGAGTGGGAAAGTGAACTAAAATCAAGGTGTTGATCCTACAAGGTAGAGTTTTCAAGGTGTGACTCTAGTAACAGAGT
>MU223174.1:5450430-5462176 GCA_018584345.1 Thuja plicata | reverse complement strand
TTGGAGAAATGTGAGTTCATCAAAATAGAGCTAGTGTACCTAGGATTTGTTCTATCTCATGGTAATCTGAAAATGGATAAAAGTAAAGTGGAGGCCATTATGAATTGGCCCACTCCAAAGAAAACAATAGAGGTAAGGATTTTTCATGGACTTTCTCAATATTATAGGAAGTTCATAAGGCAATTTAGTGCTATTTGTGCTCCAGTGTTGGATACAATCAAAGGAGGAATGAAGACCAAGTTCATGTGGAATGAACAAGCCAACAAGAGTTTTGAGTTGCTAAAGGAAAAGATTGCTACCCAACCAATGTTAGTGCTACTAAGCTTTGAAAATCTCTTCACCATTGAATGTGATGCAAGCAATATAGCTATTAGGGCTGTCCTAAGCCAAGAGGGTAGACCAGTAGCATTTCACTCTGAGAAGTTGAGTGAAGCAAAGAAGAAGTATTCTTCTTATGGTCTTGAGTTGTATGCATTGGTTCAAGCCTTGAGAAAGTGGAGGCACTACTTGCTGCCCAAGGAGTTCATTGTTTATTCAGATAATCAAGCCTTGAGTTTTCTAAATTCTCAAGAGAAGTTGAGCCACAAGCACATGAAGTGGGTTGAGTACCTACAAGCTTACACCTTTAACATCAAACATAATAAATGTGTCTTAAACAAAGTTGCTGATGCATTGTCAAGAAGAGATCTTACCATTCAAGAGATTCAATTGAAGAGCATGGGAATAAATCACTTCAAGGATCTATATGATGAAGATGAGGACTTTGTAGATATTTACAAGGTATGTGTTGAATACAAGAACCATTTCCATAGTGAGTATGCTGAATATACTTTGCAAAGTAACCTTTTGTTTAAAGGCAACAAGCTATGTGTCCCTAGAGGTTCCATTAGAGAGAACATGATTCAAGAGAAACACAATGGTGCATTGAGTGGTCATTTTGGGATCACTAAGACTCAAGACCTTTTTTCAAGGTTTTATTATTGGCTAAGGATGATTCTATATGTTAAGAGATATGTGGAGAGTTTCATTGTATGTCAGAGAGAAAAAGGTACTTCTTCAAATGCTGGTCTCTATCAGCCCCTACCTATTCCCAATAGGCCTTGGGAATGCTTAAGCATGGACTTTGTAGTTGGGTTACCCAAGAAAAGGCAAAGTATGGATATTTTTTATGTATTTGTGGATAGATTTGGCAAAATGGCTCACTTTGTGCCATGCAAAACTACAAATGATGCCAGTCAAATAGCCTCTCTTTTCTTCAAAGAGATAGTAAGGATCCATGGGTTACCTATTAGCATTGTGTCTGATAGAGATACTAAGTTCATGAGTCACTTTTGGAAGACTCTTTGGAAATTTATCCTTTGGATCAGCCTACCATCCCCAAACTAATGGTCAAATCAAGGTTGTTAATAGGAGCCTTGGAAACATTCTAAGATGCTTGACTAAAGAGTATGGACATCAATGAGATCAGTTGATTGGGCAAGATGAATATTCCTACAATGACACCATAAATAGATCCACAGGGAAGAGTCCTTTTGAAATTGTATATGGCCTACATCCTAGAGGTGTCTATGAATTGAGGAATTTGAAAGATGGAGTCAAGGCAAGTGCATATGCTGATGACTTTGAATTTTCTATGCAAGAAGTTCATGAAATAGTGAGGAAGACATTAGTGGACAACATCAACAAATACAAAGCCAAGGTGGATGAAGGTAGAAGGATAGTGGAGTTCAATGTTGGTGATCTTGTCATGGTGCACCTAAAAAAATCTAGATTACAAAAAGGAATCCCTCACAAGCTGCAAATGAGGAGGATAGGACCCTGTCCTATATTGGAAAAGTATGGTGACAATGCCTTCAAGATAGACCTGCCAGAGGATAGTGGACTGTCAAACATTTTTAATGTTGTAGAACTTTTCCTTTACAAAGGATCCAAAGAAGACATGGAATAGACCATACATGAAGTGATCAGGGATGTAGAAGACTTACAACTCCGTACTGCTGCAAATACATGACCAGACAATGTACTAGACACTAGAGTCTATAAAAAGACTAGACTCAAGGAGTATAAAGAATACCTCATTCAGTGGTATGGAAAAAGTGCTTCTGATGCAATTTGGGTCAAAGAAACAGAGTTTAAAAGGATGGGTATTGATCCTACCATCATCAATCCAAGGGTGGATTGAATTTCATATTTTGGGGAGGATGGTGCAGGAGCACCTAGGCTAGCCTCCATGGTTAGTAATTTTGGGCTTGTACTTGACTCTAGCCAAGTAAATAATTTAGTTTAGTTTGTTTTAGGACCTTAGAAGGTCTCTTTCAATGTAGGCTAAGTGAATTAGTCATTAGGACTAAGGTCACATCAATAGCCATTGTTTGTTGTTATTTCAATTTCTTAGGCTTAGGTGTTTGTTGATGGATTGGAGTCTTGAATGTGCCCTAATATATTAATTGTAGACATAGAGATGCCATAGGGTCTTTAATGATCTTGGATCCTCAAAATAGTGAGGATAGAGGTCCCAAAATGTAGGAAGGAGGCATATTTGAAAAGATGCCAAAAGTAGTTATTTTGTTGTCATGACAACATTTGCAATAATGGCAAATGTTGCATGCAATGTTGTTGCATCGGATTGCCCTTGAATCTAGGAGTGGGAATCAACCAAAAAGGTCCTAAAATTGTGTAAATAGGCATCTAGTGTATGAGAGACTTGAATCAAGAGAGGATGGATTGATTGTAAGAGGAAGAAAGTGAATACAGTCTGCAATTTTTGTGTTTTCCAGAATTCCTGAGAATTTTCCTTATGAAAGTCATAATTTTTTGATTGAAATATGGAATATAATACTTTTTTAGTGTTCTTAGGAGTTTTTGGAATGTTTCTTATTCATTAACCAAGTTTTTTTGAGTAGTGCTAAGTGCTGGTTTGTGGTGTTTTAGTTCAGGGAGTCCATTATTAGCTTGTTTTGAGTAGTTTAGAGAGTCATGGCTCCCCCATGAAATCTAACCGTGGTAATAATCCATAGTAGATAGAAATGGTAGAGGAGGAATTAGTGTATATATTTTTAGGAGTTAGGATTCTGGAAAGTATGAGGAGCTATTTTATATGCTAGACCCTAGGCGAGTTTGTGAAGCCCGGTTAGAGGTCTAGAGGTAGGAAAAGCGATGAAACATTGCATGGAGGTATGGATTTGTATGAGGGAAGGAGTTTTTAATGAAGGAAAAAATCATATCTACCCATTCTAGGTAGATAGAAGTCCTCCCAATCATTTAGGATTTGGTTTGAGCAAGTTTTCTATCAAAATCATAGTTTAGTCCTAGAAATTAGGCCTATTAGGTCTCTTGTCCTTGGTTGTAGGAAACCCCTGTACGGCCACATTCAGACCAAAATTTATTATGAAATATTTAAAAATTCCAAAAGGGTATCTGAATCAAGTCTCAGATTTGCAAGTTTTTTGGAAACATTTTGCGAAAAATGGGAAAAGGTGACTGGTAAAGGCTACAAGGAAAGGCCTAAATTTAAGGGCTCCAAAGTGTGAAAAGTGGAACCCGATTGAAATATGTTTGGAGATCCTTCAAAAATGGATCAAATGAGTTTTTTTATGCATTTTTACATGTGGATAGCCACCCCTACAATTTTGGAGTATATTTATGGATATTTGGTACTTAGAGTCTTCTAAGTGAGAGTGGGAAAGTGAACTAGAATCAAGGTGTTGATCCTACAAGGTAGAGTTTTCAAGGTGTGACTCTAGTAACATAGTTTGAATAGGTCTTAGTTAATGATCTAAGCCTATTAGAAGATCCTATAGAAGAATAGGATACTAGGAGGCAAGAGAAGTCTCTTGGAGGGAGTGGAAACTAGCCTTGGAGTTATCTTACACCATTCATCCTCAATCATGGGTGCATATTCATAGTACCTTTCTTGAACCATGAAATTCTCATCAATCTTTAAATGAGTACTTTATTTTCTCTTTTAGAAATCATGGAAATTATTTCTTCTAGTTCTTCGTCAACTTATTCTTTCTCATTATTGCTATAGATGTGAGATTTCTTACCATGGACTGAAGCTTTGAAGGCTGTTTCACTTTTGGGTTCAGTCTTCAATCTTGATATCTCAAATGCAGAGATTTTACTGATCGAATTCTCTCTCTTGAAGTCTATTTCACTTTTGGGTTCAGTCTTCAATCTTGATATCTCAAATGCAGAGTTTTTACTGATCAAAGTCTCTCTCTTGAAGTCTTTTGAAAATTGCATGGTTTCCTCTAAAATACTGATCTTTTTCTCATAGTCTGGTATTAAAGTAGTCAACAGCTTGTCCATTATATCTTCTTCTGATATTTCTCCACCATTATTTCTAATTCCAGAAACTGCTTCATTTATCCTCTAATTATAGGCTCTAATGTTTTCTTCAGGTAACATCTCAAAACTGTTGTATTTATTTTTCCATGTTTTCATGCGCACATTCTTTTCTTGAAAATCTCCTTCAAACATGTCTTCTAAATACTTCCATATTGTGTATGCCTTGTCTATTTTCTTGATCTTAGAGAATTCACTATCAGATAGTGCGCTTATAAGGGCTTCTTTGGCAACTGCATTAGCTATGAATGTATCCTTCTGTTTACTAGTAGCATCATCTCTTGATAGGTCTTTTAGAGTGGGAATAACAACTTTTTGTGTGGATATCTCAAAGATGTCAAAACCAACATACTGTAGATGTGTTATAATTTTGTTCTTCCAATCTAGATAATTTTCTCCATCAAACTTAGGACTCTCTTTTCTGAAGTGTGCCATCTGATCTACCTTAAGCTGTTAGGATTTCTCTCCAAGGCACTTGGCTCTGATACCAATTGTTAGAATAGTCCCAAAGGATAATTGAGAGGGCAGGGGGGGGGGGGGTGAATTAGTTATCAGATAATTTAATTCTTTTCCTTTATTAACTCCAGAATACAATAAAGTAAATGCACATTCAGATAACACAATAGACAACACCACAATTTGGTTACGGGGAAACCAAATGGTAAAAACCCTGGTGGGAATTAACACCCACAATAAACTATACTTGTTTATAATGATCCATGTTAGAAGATCTTGCAACCCTATTAGGATTTGTTCTTTACAATGCAGTAAGTATAGTGATGTAGTTAAGGGTCTGACCCTGTTAGGAGTCTTTTACAAATAACCCGGTTAAGGGTGAGGACTCACTGTCCAAAAGCTCACTGCTTCAATGGCGAAGGCTACAACCTTATGTAGAATAGATATGCACTATATCTGATGATGATCTATAGAGTAGACCTGCTGTCTTGATTAGTTCTAGTGTACTATAATCTTTCACTTCTTCTTCACATAGATCCTTCATGAATGAAACACAACTGATATTCTGCTCTGTACATTTTCTGTCTCTTTTCTTCTCATTAATGCTTAGAATTTCAAAAATGACTTGCTATAAGTATCTTCCTCAACATATGAGATCATGGGACCTATTAGACAACTCTTCATAACATCCTTGTCAACTTTACTTATTACACAAGCATAATTACAACCGCGCAATATAAATTGAGTAGACGTGACGCTTCACTAAGTCAGCCTCACCAAATTAACTCTAACTTTGCAATCTTGTAGAAACATGTTTGGTTCCTTTGGATAACTATCTTTAACTCATAACTAATCTTGAATATACACATGCATATCCTGAAGATAGGTGCAACTCAAGAACCAATGCAAAACATTGGCTCTGTACAAACACATATCAGAAACTGTAACTGCCACATAACAGAATTACACAACATAACTGAAACTTCATATCTGAGTCTGCATGTATGAAAAAAACATCAAAAATATGTCTACAACATGAATATAACCATGCAAGGCTTGATATCATCATTCTGATAAGTACATATAGAACACTGTTGTATATTAGATGTTTTTATCAATGACAAACATACAATCAACTGGCTGCCAAAAGTAAATCTCCAACAGAGGATCCTTGTTTGGAACTGGCTATTATTCCTACTATATTGGATATAGTCCCTCTTTTGAGTTACCCACCTTCCCTAAATAATATAAACCAAGATGGAGAGAGTAGGTGATGAGCCTGATTGGCTTATCCTTTATGGTATCACTTTATGTGTTTGCACGTTGTATTGTGCTTGTCCCGTAATGTATTTAATAAATGTTTGTTAGACTCTTTTATATGACCCTTGTTACTTTGTTGGTGCAAGGTAATAAAGGAATCAAAACTATTGTATACTTCCTCAATATGTATCTTTACTCTTCTATATGTTGTTTTCATGTAATGTTGTACTTGTGCTATTGTTTGTAAATGTTTTCCTTGTGTAGTTCACTTGGATCTGCAACATGGTAGCACTGATTCTTTTTGGTCTCCATGTTGTGGTCTGAAAGACTCTTCCTCGTAACTCTTGCATTTTCTTTCCTCCCTTATGATTGTAGTTCTACTTTCTTTGGGGAATGATGTCAATTCATTTGCAATAATATTATATCTATATATACATGTTATCTTATGATCATACTGACCCCACAGTAGGTAGACCCCTTATGTGTTCTTTGTATGTTTATGTGATATTTCCCTTGATTTATCTTCATTTGGGGGCATCTCGTAGTGGAAACATAATCGATAGAGTTTTTTATGTTTCCTTCAAAGTGATTGCTCCTGTTAAAGTGTTAAAAATGACTTTAACATGGGGGCATATGCTCTACTCACTTTTTTCACACATGCACATTCAAAATATTTTCAAAACTTAAAATTTTTTCCCTTTATGGATTAATGACTAATTCTTAAAGCATGGATATTTTACTTTATAGGATCTCTTGATCCCTCCAGTTTCAATTTACAATGTTTTGATCCCTTAAGGTTGGAAGGTGTCCTTAAGAATGGATCTCCCTGATGGGTTGACTAGTGAGTAGCCACATTCACTAGGCGGTTCAACTCCATCTTTCCAGTTGCACTATTTCCTTGTATGGTTCACAATGGGACATAAGTTCTCATTGGGTGAGGTAACCACACCCTCTCTCTCTTTCTCCTTAATTGGTGATGTCTCTCTTATCATTATCTTAGGGTTGATAAATAATTAAGTCCCTTGGGGGCTTGAGGATTCCTTTGTCCCTTTTGTTTTCAATAAGATTATCTATTCTTCATGATCTCCTTTACCAAGAGTTTGCATTGAGTCCATACTCTTGATAAAGTGGGGGCTAAATGTATAGTCAGAAAATGGAAGAAATTTCATTGTAGACTAATTTAGCCTCTTGAGTAAGTGGTTTGGGGTCATGTCAAGTGCCTTGAATGGGTTCCTGACTTGGATCTGGCTTTTTTCCCCTGTTCTGCCCCATTTCCACTTTTTCCAGCCTATTTCAAACACCCCAGACTGAAAAAATAGGACTTTGACCTCAGGGTTAAGTCAACCTTTTTGGGTCAAGGTCAACCTCAACATTGACCTAGGTCACAATTGACCTTTTTTAGGCCCAGGGTTCAAATTCTAGAATTTTAGGGTTTCTGGATGTCGGGCTTTGGAAAAAGTTAATTCCCACTTCCAAGTTGGCTGTTTCGGTCTTTGGAACAAAAAATCTTAAATTATATTTTATATAGGTCCTCTTCTAGGGGTATGAGTCTAATTGGAATTTAATTCTCCTATGTAGGCCTCTCTAGAAGATTGTGCCCTAGTTTCATATAAAAGGAAGCTTTCTCCTCTCATTTTCTCTAACCATGATCATCAACTTTCAAAGACTTGAAGAGTGAATTCCAAAGGTAAAGAAGCAAGATTTGAAGCAAGCCAAGTAGCCATTGAAATATTCATCCATTCTCAAGCATTCAAATACTTCTCTCATCAAGGAGATCCATTGGTGGAAATTGAAGGATTCAAGCTCCATGGAGCCCTCTTGTTGAAGATTTCTCCATCCACATTCCTCCAAGCCTCCTATTTAAAAACCCATTCAAGATTGGTGTTGAAGATCTAAAAGCAATTTATTGGAGACATCCTACATTCTACATTCTACATTCTACATTCTACATCCCTTTTCATGAATACATACTTATGGATTCATAGATTTGAATCCGCCACAAGGACTTCTACAAGCAAGGTGAATTTTTTCATTTACTTTGTTTTACTTATGCATTTTCAATTATACTTTGAGGTTAATTCCAAAAATGGGGTTTGACCAAGGAAAACCCCTCCCCCATCAAAAAATCCTTTTTTCTTGCAGGTATAGGTTTGGAACTATGGATGAGAGTGCATATTTGGATACCCTTTTCAACAAACTTTCATTATCCAAAAATAGATTTCCTATCAGAGACTTTTTAGGTCGATTTTTCCCTAGGTCAGAATAAAAAATTCTAGGTCAATGGTGACATTGACTTGAGGGTACAAATTGGAAATGTCTCAGAATGGAAAAATATTTCTAGGTTTTGTTTGTCTCTACATTTCTATTCCAAATCTGGTCTTAGATTTTTTAGAAACTGAGTGCAGACCCCTAAAGCAACATTCTTCAAATTTAAAAAATTTCAAGGTTAGTACTTTTCTCCTATCTATTTCAATTAAAGCTATTAATCCTTCTAAACCTATCACACATTCAAATAAATAAAGGGGTATTTAAGATCTTCCTCTTTACTCTTATATCCAAATGATTGATTCATTTATGCATTGATCCTTCCTTTGGGGTTAATCAAATTGGATCCTTCATTCGTATATCTAAGGATAAAAGGAGAGCATCTCATCCACCCCTCACATTACAATAAAAATTCTAATTTAAAGTGTAACAACATTCTATCCAATTTATTATGTTATACTTAGCATCTTCAACACACAACTTAGGTTGTACTTGGATAAGTGCTCTTTCCATAATCTCTTTATCCAACTATAATGCAACGCTCCATCTAGCATCAATTAACTGATATAACTCATTAGGGATGAAAGAATTTTTTTCTAAAGGTGTTCTGCAAAATTTATGAAAATTATACAGAATTGTATCTTCTATCTTCTTCTAGTCTTCATAGCTCCCCAAAATGTATCTTTTTCTAACAATATCAAGTTTACCATTTTCCATAATACCTTTTTCAATATCATCAATAGAAGGGGCCTTCTTTTTTTCACCACTCTTCTTTAGTTAAGAGGCATCCTTATATGATTTTATCCCTTCTTCATGAGTTACCTTCTGATCATCCTTTACCTTAGTTGAATTTCTCTCCCTCTTGTAGGTTTTCTTTAAAGTAGAAATGTGTTGTCTTTTCTTCCTTGATGATTCCATTATAAACTTAACTTCACTAGTAGCTGGTTTTATCTATTTTCTCTGAGCTTCATTTATCATTGTAGCAGTATGAGATGTCCCAACATCACTACTTCCAAACCTATACTCTATTATAGATACTATTCTTTTTTTTTTCCTTTCAATGACCAATCTCTTCAATTCCTTTTGAATTTTAGAAACAACTTCATCATGAGTTCCAAATCTCTATGCTTGTTTGTCTAAGGGTTTTCAGAAAAAAAACCATCAACATTCAAAGTTACTAAATCACCTTCAACTTCATAACCCATAGGAGGAATCCAATATGTCTAAGGTTCCACAACTTGCACAATACATGACTCAGTGTCAACTAGAAAACAAATACCATTCTTGTACTTCTCTATAATGTAACTAGAATCCTTTCTCATTTGTGAATTCTATATTGGAAATCCTTGAAATAACCCCACATGACCTTATTGAAGTTATTCAATAATTCCTTTATTAATTCACTTATTTGCATAGCTACTGATTTGTCCTTTAACCATGTAACATTTCCTTTACCGGGGAAGAATTATACCAATAGAGCTCCATATTTGAATTATTGTCTCTTGTCTCTCTTTATCCTTTCCATGTTTGTTAAGAATTGACTTTTGATAATATCACACAGATCATATGTTGAATCATCCTTTATAATCCAATAGGCAGTGTGAATAGCACCACCATACACACTGTTAACTCAAATGGACTGGTAAACTCTATAGCCTATCACCATGGATGCAAAATTAACTTATTATCTATAATATGATTGATTTTCATTTCTCTCCCATCTAGTTTAGATTTGGCTAGCTCATTGACAAAATGAGTAGCCACCATTCTTAATGTACTTTGCAAACCTTGTGCCCAAAATCCTATAACTCTATGTATCAATGTCTTAGAAATCTTGTGTGGTCTGTAAAACCATATGAATTGATAATGCACTCTTCTTATCACATAAAAAATCCAATTAGGTTGGAATTTAGTAGGAATGTCCACAACATAAGTCAAACCCTTCGCCTGAAGATGTTTGTGATCGACTTTCAACATTCCATTGTATTCCTTTTTTATTTCTTTTACTCCCAATATTTGATTCTACAATCGATATAAGACTGGACATCTTCATTCAACATCTCACTAGAAGGGATAGTGGATAGGGCACCAGAAATTTCAATCTCAGCTATTTTGCTTGGATGCAGTTTGAATATGGGCTAAGGTTCCTCAGAAATATTCACCAGATCTGGTGTATCAACATTCTCTACCATTACAACCAACTGCAATAGCACACAATTCTAACCATAGACTAAAATTATATCTTGCAATACATAGGTTAGAGTTTCATGAAAAACTCAAGATGAAATTAGCTCTAGATCTCAATAAAAAAGGTAACCTTTTGCACAAAGTATCTTAAGACAACTCTTGAATTCTCAAATGAAAGTAAAAAGTATGAAAATAAGTTAATTTTCCCTCTATATAATGTTAGATAAATAAAAATTTCATACATCATCAATAGGAATAGTTTCTTATCATCGGTTAACACTTATCCACTATTTGGCACTCAACCAATCAGTAATAGCTTCTATCAAATAGACATTGACCTTGAAATCTCAATGCGGTCTGTTAGGGATTTTTCTTGTATGAACCACAATGCTTGAAATGTCTATGTGAACCTTGTACCTTCTACTTTGATTCAAAGACAAGAAAAGCCTAATTGCTAAGGACTGGATAAGGTCCTTCATTTTTGAGCTCCACAAATACTCAGGCAGGTTTTACCTTTCAAGATGGCTGTTAACACAGTATTTGTTGATGTGGACACTGATTAGCTATGTATCTTTATTGAAGCAACTTATGAAGTATCTTGCTAATGATCAAGCATAACCACAAACAAGATATTACCATACAAACCATAGTTATTAACATAACAACAACCAGTGATACAAGGATTCTCAGCCTTCTTCCTTTTCTTTATAGGAGGGATAACCTAGTTGATTCACTCTTCAAGGAATCAATATTATGGACAGTGTCCTGCTGACAGAGGTCCTTCACAAGTTTAGCTTATATATTCTTAGTAACAGAGATTTAAATTGATTTGGTTTTGATAACTTGGAATATATGAGACATAGATAGATAATTAGAATGTTTTCTGAACCAGTGCCTATCCTTAGGGCTGCAGAGTCAATAATAAGCAGAGAAATTACAGAAACAACATACACTGAACTGCCTTATAGCTCAAACAATTAGGACAGTTTGCCTTACAAACTATCTTGTTACCTCAAGACCACTGTATCAGATCCTTAAAAAAGTAGTATGCTTCTTGAAATTATTCACAACATTTAATTCTCTCCTTGAGAGAAACTTGCAAAAAATTAGATGGTTACCTTATAACCAGAGTGTTACTGAATACCTTATAAACTTTAACACAGAAAAGCATACACACAAAGTAAAGAGACAACAGTTGAGAAGAGTAAAATTGCACCATATTTCATTTATG
>MU223174.1:5404129-5433493 GCA_018584345.1 Thuja plicata | reverse complement strand
TTCTCCTGCTTCTTCATGTCAATTTTGGTTGACATGGTACTGAATAGACCAAAAGCTTGCATAAAAGAATTCCTATTTAATATCAACAAGGCAGTGCCATCCTCTCTTTTGATGGTCTTAGTTAGGGAATCATAATGGTTTGCCAGGTCCAAAAATAGGTCAACATCTAGAAATACATCAGGCACTAGTAACCTACCCAAACTAGATATCCAAGGGTTTGAAATAGGGATAGGTTTATAAGAATTGTTATAAAAGTACGAAAAAAGAGAGAAACCTATTGTACCCAGGGTTGAAGCATCTCTGATGTTCTTGAAGTCATCTTTGAAGACACCAGCATCAATCTTCCTGTTCTGTGTTGAACCTAGCAGAAGCTGTAAAAATTCATCTGAGAAGCTAGGTTTTCCTTTTTGCTCCTCCCCACTGCCTCCACTTGTAGAAGCCACGCTGATAGCTCTACTCATCTTTGCAAACACTTTGATTCACTGCCTGGAATGATATTGAAACAAATCTAAATTTCAATATCAACTGTTTGTTCTGAATGCAATTCTCTTTAACTCTTAGAAATTTCTTATCACCTTTGAAAATATTTCACTTGCTATGAATATCACTTTTCTCAGAAAATAACAACTTGGCTCTGAAATCTAAAAATTTAGTGAACAAGAATGAATGCACGATGCTTTGTTTATAGCCATTTTGATTCAGAGTACATGGCTCATGATTCAGAAATGTCAGTTCTGCCATTAAGTTACCATGTCGTGAGCGTTCAAAAACCTAGCTGTAGTTGCACGAAGTTGACAGAAAATCAAATTTGAAATTATGAATCTTTGGCGCAATGATCATACGTTTAAGATAGCTGACATGGAATTCTCTGATTCGTCCTCTGTCATACATATCAGCTACCTTTTGTGCACAGTAATCAAAATTCATGCATCTGATTGGCCGTCGGGTGATTCATTCTGTCACGTCAACTACTTGGCGCCGCACTTTTGATCTTGTTATTTGGCGACCTTGCGACCACGTTGAGTCTCTTTGTCGTGAGAACTTTTCCTTAACCCTGGTTTGATCTCCAGACCACGCGACAAAGCATGTTCTTTACCTTGGCTGACCCAAGTTCATCTGGCGATCAAGCGACACAAGTAAAAATCTAAGTCGCGTGGAGTTAAGCCTAACTCATCATCTTTCTCCAGACTACGCGACAAGCCGTTGTTTTTACTTTTTATGATTATCTCTTTGGTCTCTTAGTCAGGAGATCCTTTATCTTTACCTTTAACTTGAAGCACGTGCCTTTTTTATTTCACAGCGCCCTTGCAACATACCTTAATCACCTAGTCGGGAGGACTTTTTCCCTAGGGCACTTTCTTCTCCAGATAATGTGACCACTGTCAGATCTCTTCACTTCTTCATCGAACGGCTGTCGCGTAATCGCCTTAGATTTTCACATACCTTTAATTTATCTGGAGACCTTGCGACTGAAGGTAAACATACCTTAGTCTCGTTATCACTTGATCCTTTTTCTCCTTCCAACGACCTCACGACAACCACTTACACTATGACAGATGTCATCTATTCTTTTGTCTACTTAAATTATATTTGAAAGCTAAGTCACCACCCTGTTCTGGCGACATCTCGACTGAATAAAGTTACTAACATCAAACAGTTAGTCGCGAGATCGGGACTGTTATCTCTTAACCATCATTTGATCACGAGACCACGCGACTGAAGGAATACTTAACTGTTTGTCATGACCTGATCTAGCGACCATGCGACATGAAGTGAATCGCGAAGTTTGATGACATTTCTTTGACTTGTTGACTTCTCATGCGATCACCCAACTGAGTAGTGGGTCCCATTCTTATAAAGCTTTATGACATGAGTTTCAGGTGACTACCCGACTTAAGTGAAATCGCTAAGTCTCGAGACATTGAAGGAATATTCAGTTTTATAACGAGACTACGTGACACAAGGCAAAAGCGAAGTTGGGAGATGATTTTAGCATATTCGATCTTGGTAATGTGATCAGGTGACCTAACTTAAAGCACATGTCTTAAAAGACTTTAAAAAGGTAACGATGAAATATAAAGACATGGCCTAGGGTTTCAAAATGCATTTTTTAATCACTTGGATACTAGGGTTTTAAGGGTTTTGACAATTTTTAGCAAAGCTCAGACATGGAAACCCTAAAAATTGTAGAGGGTAAGACAAGGAATCAAGGTAAAGCAGCAAAAATAGGAAATACAACCAACACGGTCTACACACAATCTCAATAAATAAAATCATAGAAAATTACACCATAATGTGCATATATATATTTATCTCTCTTGAGTGTAGGGGATTGGTAATGGATTTGTCTTTAAGTGCTCCCCATAAGCAAATAATATACTTAGTTTACCGATGGAACCTCCACATTTTCTAAACATGTGGAGTTCATAGTCAACTCAGAGGACTTTAGTTCACCTTTCTTTATCCATGTCTTTTTCACATCACTTATGAATTTGTCAGCATTAGCAACCTACTTTTATTTCCCATCTTTTGACTGATGAATAGATTGGTTCCTTAATCGACACTCTCTAGCCAGATGACCTATCTTATGACAGATAAAATATGCTGTACTGGTTGACTTCCAAGGACCAAAATTACCTCTCATAGTTATTATTCTACAATTTATTTCTAGGTGTCCATGGTTAACACATATAGAACATGTAGTGTTGAATTGTCTTTCCCTTCTACTTGTATTCACCGATGTGATAGATGACCTAGGTGCATATACTCTTGACCTGTAAGTTTTAGCTTTGTGTCCATATTTTTTGCATGGAAAATAGTATCTACCAAAGTTACCACCACTGGATCTATTGCTAGATCTAATGCTAGATCTACTACTAGATCTACACTCATATGCAACATGACCATACTTGTGGTAATTGTAACAATAACCATTAAAAGACTAATGTCTATTTACCGATTTTCTCCTACACATATTTTTATTATGACTAAGCTTTCCATAGTTATAGCAAGTAGGTTTGTTAGGTTTCTTACCTGATTTGATTGGATCTACCTTTCTGATCTTTCTATGCCTCCCTGGATTCAGCTTTAGAGGACTCTCCGATTTCAAATGTTCCTTCTCCTGAATAACCTAGACTGGTTGTATCTCTGTTTCTTCTTTGAATCTTCAATTGCTCATCAAGATTTTGTGAGCTTTCATTGTTGGCAAGTTGCCTGATGAGAATACCTAAGAGGTTGTAATTTATAGAAACACTACTTATTGGCATGGTTGCTTGGAGTGTAATTTAGTTTTGGTGATTCTAATTGGAAAAAAAAAGACCAAGTCCATGATCAGTTTCTATGGATAGGTGAGGATCCTGTTAAGATTTCCAGTGAGTTGATTCATGATGTGACTGGGTTGGATAATATTAGCATTATCCCTGATGTGGAGAAGAACACAAAGAAACAATTCAAAACCCTAACACATTCTAAGTGGGACAAGAGGGAAATGGCTATTTCCGACATCCTTCAGGAAGATGTGAGATTAATTTCTATGATTTTGGGATACAAACTTCACTACAAAAGCTGACCTAATTCAGTTTCTATGAGAGGCATTATGATGGCGTATAAAATGGTGAAGGAGAATGTAAAATATATCTATGTGAGGTACTGAGACAATAATTAATAGAGAAAATTAAGCAGATCAAATGAGATAAATCAAAAGCATCTACATTTGGATCACCACTAATACACATCTATATTCATATAGTTCATAAGTTTCCTAGAATGCACCTTAGGGCATGGAGAGATAGTGAACCAACTATTATTCAAACAAATAACAATTATTGAAGGAAAATAACACATGGGTTGATGGTGAACTCTTCATAATGTTCAAAATTATTCTAAGATAAATAAAGGAAAGAGTGAGGATCCCCGAGACAATAGTTTAGAAATACAAAGATACAATCTGTTTCATGGTTGAAATTGATTGTGTATGCTTCGATGTAGTTGAACCAAGGAAGAAGTGGAGTTACCTTGTGGGTTAAGAGGTAAGTGCATAGGTTCTTACAATGAAATTTGAGCATGTTCTCTCTTCTGAGATTGATTCTTCAGAAGAAAGATGGGGCACTCATGAAGACAAATATGCTAAAATGAGAGATGAACAAACTATGGCAATAAGGAAAAGAAATATTGATAAAATAGTTGATGATATTGTAAAGAAGGCAGGAATGAATAGAGTATAGTCAATCTTGGAAAATTGACTGTGTATGAAATGAAAGAATATTCTGAAGAAAAAGATCAAAGAACTAATGATGAACTTAAAGAGAGTTTGGTTGAAGTAAAGAAAGAAGATGAGACTAAGGAAGAAACTTAACAAGAAAATAATGCATCCATTCATGTTTCTTCAATGCTATTATTGACAAGTAATGTTAACCTATGAACACTGATGTTGATGGCATTGATGAGGATGGACTGATAAATTTTTCATACATAGCCTTGCTAAGGCTAAGGAGAGATCAGAACATAGGACAAAGAAAAAGACAAAGGTATTATGTTTGAATGAATTCAGAATAACTGAGAGGGGGGAGGGGGGTGAATCAGTTATCCTCAGGTCTAGATGTACCAAATTAAACTTTATACCACTTTGAACAACTCAGATATTCTCAGCAACAATAGCATAAATAAACAACATACATATGCAGTTATACTGTTCAAATTTAATCATCTTGCAGAAACTTAACAGTAAAACACAACATAAACATTCACACAAGTTGACACCAGTATTTAACGTGGTAACCCAATTTGGGAAAAACCACCAATAACATGCTATGAAGTTTTCACTCTTCTAAGTGAGCTCTGTTAGGAGCCAACCCTATTAAAGGTTACAAAACACATTGCTAAATATGAACTAGTTAAAGGATTTAATCACCCTGTTAGGAGTGGCCTTGTTAGAGGACTTAGAACATTCCACCTAAATTTCACCTTGCTTAAAGGATTTATGAAATGACTGTTAGGTCAACCTGGTTAAAGGATTTTGACACATACAATGGTTAAAAATTAATCAGCAGTTGTGATCTGATACATACAACTTACTTTGAAAATCCAGATCCAATTCAGATTTAATGATAATTCACTGAGTGGCCTCCATTCTCATTTCAATCTTTAGATCTACTTAGAAACTCGACAAGAAATCACTCTCGTAGCTCTCTGCTTCTCTTGTTTAGCCTTCTCTGCTAGATCATGCCAATCAGTTAATTAACTATGCAATCCTCTTGCATACACTTCTTACTCCCACATCATGAATAACCCCTTGAGGTTATCATATACCTCTTCATCTAGGTCAGATAAATATTTTTCCTCTTAATCAAGATCGTAGATCTTAGGTTAGGTCAGATCCAATGGATCTTTCCATCTTTACATTTATTTTACTTCTCCAAATCAATCACTAATTAAATCTTTGGTCCATGTATTAATTATGGTTACTCGTGCATTCAAATAGTGTGGACCAATCATGCTTATCCTTAATTAACTTTACATATCCCAATAAAGCCAATTATGTCAGCCAGAGATCCCAAATCTCAACAATTACCAAAATACTGCTGCTCGGCCAACACTATGTTCTTCCGCTTGGTCATCACTGGTTTCCTTGGCAATTTACTGGAGCTCGGTCATCATAGACTTTACTCGGCATAAACTGTTCTCAGTAAACTATCATCAAAAGATAAACAACACATTACTTTGCCAATGTGCCAACTGATAGATACCCTTGTGATTTCCCATAACTCAACCATTCCACTTGGTCTTCTTGTTAAATCTCCTTCATCAATCAATAGATATGGTACTCAAACATATAGCAATAGTCTCACCAGTTAAGGTTTGACATCAATGACAAAAAAACAATTGTTTCCATTGTAGCTTTCCAACAATCTCCCTCTTTTACATTGATGACAACACTAAGCAATAAAACAATAATTTTCCAACCATAGTTACCATACAATCCAAAAAGTCTACCTGTGTTCCTTGATATGAACAAATATTCATTAATGTCTTTAGCTTCATTTTGATTCCCATCTTGTAAAACATTTTCCTTCTATGTCTGTAATCACACTAAAATCTTTCTGTGTCTTTTCATGTTCATCTGTAGACTCCCTCTTTCAGTAAACTCTCCCTTTATCTCTAAGTATAGTAAACATCTCCCTCTTTCAGTAAACTTCTCCCTCTTTGACAACAATGCCAAAGAAGTTGACATCTTCATCATGTAGATTCTTCTGTTCTAAACTCTGTATCATGCTGTTCTTGTCATCTTGCTTATGACTGATCCTCTTTTCTATCCTTGTCTATTTTTCACAACTTTAGGTAGCATCCTAAAGTGTGTCTTCCTATGCATCAATGTGAAAAATATCATGAATACAACATTTGATGCAACAATATCATTTTGAACTAATTAGCCTCAGTTAGGGGAATCACCCCTAATTTACCTTGTAGATACTCATGAGAATCCTTTGGTAGTGCCTTTGTAAATATGTCTGCTAACTGTTCCTTAGTATTCACATATTCCAGTCTCACTTCCTTCTTCTAAACTAGCTCCCTCAAGTAATGATTCTTGATAGATATATGCTTTGTTTTAGAGTGCATCACAGGGTTCTAAGAAATATTAATGACACTCGTGTTATCACAATATATGACAACTAGTTTTGTGATCTCTTCTTTCATACCTTTCAGTAGTATCTTCAACCACACAATATTAGAACAATTAACTGTTGCTTCTACATACTCGACTTCAGCTATAGAGTGTGAGGTGCAATTGTGTTTCTTGATTTTCCATGAAACTAATCTTTTTCCTAAAATAAATGCTCCTACTGTGGTGCTTTTATTGTCATCCACATTTCCAGCCCAATCAGAATCAGTGTAGACTTTGAGTTCAAACTTGTCATTCTTTTTGTAATACAGACCATAGTCATCTGTTCCTTTAAAATATCTCAGAATTTTTTTTATTGCCATCATATGAGTTTCCTTGGGATTGGTAAAAAATATTGCAACAATACCAACAATTAGTGCAATATCAGGTCTGTTGTGCACAACATATTGTAGCTTTCCAATCATTGATCTGTAAAGGGTTTGATTCACTTCTTTTGTATCATCATTTTTTGTTAACTTTTGTCCAATAGCCATGAGTGTACTCACTGGTTTTGAATCTTCCATTCCAAAAGTTTTTAGTATCTCCTTGACATATTTTGATTGTGTAATATAGATACCATTCTTCACCTGATATATTTGTAAGACAACAAATTTTTTTATCTCACCAAACATAGACATCTCAAATTCAGTTTACATCTCCTTTGCAAATGCTTGGAATAACACATCGTGTCCACTAAATATAATGTCATCAGCAAAAATTTTATCCAATAAAGTACCTTTACATTGCTCTGTCTTCAAATATAGATTGCTATTTTCATTGGTTCTTGCAAATCCAATCTTTATCAGATAATTGTGCAATCTCTCATACCATGCTCTTGGTGCTTGCTTCAGTCCATATAGTGCTTTGTGTAATCTACAAACCATGTTCCTCTTGCTTGGGTCAACAAATCCATTAGCTTGTTCAATGTAAACTTCTTCTTCTAATATCCCATTTAGAAATGCTGACTTTACATCCATTTGATAGAATTTAAAACCTTTGTAGGCTGCATATGCAAGTAATGTTCTTACTCCTTCCAATCTTGCAATTGGGGCGAATGTTTCTCCATAATCAATTCCTTCCTCTTGTGAATAACCTTTGCATACCAATCTATCTTTGTTTCTTGTTACCTCTCCATGTTCATTCAGCTTATTTCTGAATACAAAATTAGTACCAATTACATTTCTGTCATTCGGCCTAGGTACAAGTGTCCAAGTCTTATTCTTTTCAATCTGTTCAATTTCTTCATTTATGGCTTGTATCTAATATTCATTATCTAAGGCATCTTTCACTATTTTAGGATCTAAACCACATAGCAAGCATGTACTATCTCTCAACTTACTTCTTGTCATAACTGCAGAATTCTTTGATCCTATGATTTGATCATGTTTATGGTTCCTCCTTACATACTTTTCTAGAGTAGGTTCTTTTTCTGCTTCATATTGATCATTCATGTTCAATTCAGGTAGATTCTGTGACTCAACATCTCCATCAAATAGCTTGGAAATTACTTCCTATTACCCAACAACTTCATCCTGTGACTTAGTAGGTGCCAGCTGTTGCTTGGCAACCTCTTTCTCAGGTTTAGGTAATTCACTAGAATCTTCCTCATCTATATAAACAAATGATTTGTAACTTTCAGGTTCCTGTGTGATTTCATCTTCATTTCTTTTTGCATATTCATCAATTCTAACATTTTCACTTTCCACAATTTTGTTAGTGTTAGAATTCAAACACTTGTATGCTTTTCTTTTAGTTGAATAACCAAGAAATATGCCTTCTTCACCTTTAGCATCAAGTTTTCCATTTCTATTATCCTTCAGTATGAAACATTTTCTTCCAAAAACTTTGAAATATTTTACATTAGGTGCATACTCATACCATAGCTCATAAGGTGTAGCATTCATACCTTTCTTGACTTGTACTCTATTCAGGGTATAGAATGCTGTACTTATAGCTTCTATCCAATATATCTGTGCAACATTTTTCTCCATCATTAGTGTTCTGGCACAATCCATGATAGATATGTTTCTTCTCTCAAAAATACAATTCTATGGTGGTGTCCTAAGTGCAGACATCTATATTTTTATCCCTCGGTCATTGTAGAGCCTGTTAAATTCATTAGAAATTAACTCACCTCCTCTATCATATCTTAAAAATTTCAGGCTTTTACCTGTCTCCTTTTCAACTTTTGCCAAGTACCACTTAAATAACTGGAATGCATTAGATTTTTCTTTAAGAAACATAACAGTCATCATTCTTGAGTAATCATCAAAAAATAGAATAAAGTATCTATCTCCATAGTAAATTTTCTCACCAATGGGACCAAAAAGGTCAGTATGAACCAATTCCAGAATTCCCTCAGAAGAATGAGTCTTGCTTTTGAAACTAGATTTAGTCATTTTTCCTAATTGACATTTCTTACACATTGCATTTTTAGGTTTCTTCAACTTAGGCAGCCCTCTAACCTTTTTCAATTTGCTTATGCTTACCAAATTATCAAAGTTTACATGACACAACCTTTTATGCCATAACCAAACATCATTATATTAGTCCAGATAGAACAAGTCACCTTTTGTTTTCTCTCCACTTCCAAATAATTCTCCAGTGGCATAAAAGATCTTTGCCTTCTTGTGATGGAATTCAACTCTGTAACCAGAAGTATTCAGCTGTGCCACACTCAATAGATTATAGTTAAGGTCATCATCCCAGTATACACAATGTTACATCTGATCTTGTTAGTCAAGTTAATTGATCCTTTCCCTTTAACAAGACATGGTGCATCATTACCAAATTTAACATAACCACCTTTACACTGATCTAAGGTTTAAAATTTATCTTTATCACCAGTCATGTGATGTGAACAACCACTGTCAATAATCCAACGGTCACCTTTACTCATATAATAAATTAGTGCATTTTTCTCATCATCATCAGAATCATATTTCATAGCAACATACATAACCTCTATATCATTTTCATCAGTATTGTTAGATTCACTGTTAGATTCTTCTTCAGCTATATAACAAGATTTCTTACCTTTTTCTTTGTAATCTTTATACTTTCTGAAGTCTCAATCATCCTTTCTATCTTTGTACTTGCTATCCCTTCTTTCATCTTTGTCATTCTTATCAGGACATCTTGCAGCAATATGACCAACTTTGTTACATGAAAAACAAATGATAGGAAGTTTAACTTTGAATTTTCCTTTTCCTCTAGTTATTCTTTTTGCCATGAGTGCTTCAAGTTCTTCCAGATCATCATCTGTAGTTTTGCTGTCACTGTTCACACATTTCTTTCCTTTCTTTGATTTTTTAAGGACCTACTAGGATCTGAATGTAGATTCAATAGCTTGTGGAGTGTAGTTATCAAAATTTGACATCTCAAATGCAGTGAGTCTTCCTACCAGACCTTCCAAAGTCAAATTATTATTAGGAGTACATCTTAACTCTTGAATTACAGAGACTCTAATATCATCTACATGAAGAAGAGTTCTTAGTACCTTTCTCATAATGGTGTTACCATCAATGGTCTTGTTATGCCCTGCATCCTCGTCCCTACATTTTGTGTGCAAAATGTTGGGTCCCCCTTTTTTTTTTTTTTTTTTGCTTTTGTTCACTTTCTGCTTGCGGCTTTGCCTTGTCTTTCTTTCCCTTTTATTTTATTTCTCTGGGGTTTTCTACCCCGACATGGTGCTTTGTTTGTCTGTTTGGTTTTCATCTTCGGGACTCCGGTCCCGGAGGTTGTCCTTCGTTGGAAACCAAATTCTGGACTTCGGGATTCTTCGCCGTGATGTTCTTAAGGATATCATCACAAGGAATCCCCAGGCCCGGCGTCTGAAGGTTTTTCTTGTCTGGAGATTGCCGAAAGGGGGAGGATTACCTTTTTACCACGGGTATAAATAGAATTCATCTGTCACTTTCACTCTTACCATGATTAAAACCTCCAAGCACTTAGAGTGAATTAGAGAGCGATTTTAAAATGATTAACAGAGCATTTGCAGAGAGTTTCGATAATCAACACTCAAAACTTTCAGTCATTCTCAGGAAAGTACGAGTGCTTCATGGTGGTGACTCTGACAATTTGGCAACTCAAGCTATTACAGAGCTCCTACAGTAAATCCTCCTTTTCCTCCGTCTTCTGCGTTCTCAAGTTGGTGTTTCTGCTTTCCCGCTTCTCTGCTTTGCTTCCGCTCTCTGGCTTTCTTTGGTTTTGTTTGGTTTTTGGTTTGTCTTGCTTTGTTTTGTTTCCCTATTTCATTTGGTTTGTTGTTTTCTAGTTCTGCCGCCTGTTGGTGGGTCAGCTCTGCCCAAGGGTATTCCGCCCTCTGTGCAGAAGTAGTCTGTCTATAAAATATGTAGATAGCTATGTATATGTGTTTCTACCTTGTCTGGTTTTCCCATGGGCGTCGTCCCACATTGTATATTCATGTATATATGTGTATAGCTGTATGTAACCCCTGTATATCTCCTCATTTCTATGTATATATCCCTCAGCTCCATGTATATCCTTCAAGGTGGCTTGACAAGCTGGTCGAGTCACCTCTATTTCTGGTTTTCCGCCTCTGAGCTCACTTTGGGGCAGAAAACCACCTGTTTGAAACTCCACTCTCAACCAATTTCAAATAGGTGGTTTTCTCTCTCCTCCATGAAGTCTGTCAGAACCTTATTTATGTCCCATGCACACAATCAATTCCAGCCAAGTGGCTTTCCCTTTTTGCATGTTTGGATAGTTGGCTCCACCGTCATCTCCATCACTTCCATTTAATACCAACACATGTAAAGTCCACGTGGGCTTGACAGCTTTCCTTTTCACACGTCCTCGCTAATGGTCATTTCCCTAGGCCTCGGGTCTCTTACCACCATCCATCTTGTGTCTTTTCCAAGTGTGATAAAAACCCCCAGACCTGGATATGTAATGAAGATTTTAAGTTTACGATATGTTTTGCTTTTCGGTTACCTTTGCATGATACTAACTTTTCAGGAAGGCAAACACCACGGTGGTAAGATATCCAGACCCCGGAATGATTATTTTGATAAACATATCCTGACAGTCGCTTTGCCTTGTAGGTTCCCAGAGTTCATCTTCCAAACATGTTTGAGGCATCTGCGTCATCTCCGCCCGGAAGCCCAAAACTACCAACCGCAATAGAGACTAGGGCCGCCGTAAAGTCCAAGATGGAGAAGGCCCTGGAAAAGCTCCCCCTCACCATGAAGTTTGTATAGGATAATGTCATTATGGGCTCAAAGATTGAGTCCAAGGTAAAACTGATGACCGACACCAACGTCAGAACTTGGGAAGAAATGCAGGCCTTGGTAAAAGTAATGTACATCCAGCGACAGGTTGGAGACCAGCTAGCAATCAACGTCAGGGGCTCCAGAATCCTCTGGGAAACCTACTTCCCATGCTCTGTGCAATCTCCAGAGCTTATCCTAACATTGGCGAACAACTACAACTCCTCTGTCCGGGCCGTCATGCTCGTAGCTGCAGAACCCACGGGATACCCCACTCCACTAGTGTTCCTCGACCCAATCACATTCCAGGCAAGCCTGGGTATCCCACAATTTGATAGGGCTATGGTGGTTACAAGGACCAATGCCTTGACCCAGTTTACACAACTGGAGGATGCTGCCCGAGTATATATGAATACCCACTAGCTTAAGGCCCTAAAGAGGAAGCCAAAGAGAATGAAGATAGAGATTCCCCACTCTGAATTCAAGGAGAGCATCCAAATGGGAATGATAGCATTAGCCCGAGTCTTTGGGCAACCCTCTGCCCAAGATTTTTCCAAATGGATATACTATTTCCTTCTCAGCATCTCCACCAAGGGAGAATTCTTTGACTGGGCGACAATAATCTCCAACCAGGTCAACTCCCAGTTCCAGCAGTTGAACCAAAAGAAGAAGTTCTATATGTCTTCTTATGTTTTCTGGGCCCTGGCGTAGCAGAGGCCCCATTCCCATGGCCTACTCACTGATGGCATGCTCGGGATTGGCCTAGGAAAAAAAGCACCGTGGGACCATTTCCCACAGATTCAGTGGGAGGCCAGCTTCCCCAGTTTCTACCGAGTAAATGATGCGTTCATTTACTACCATCTGCTTACTCCAACCTGGGACACCGGATACTGCCTGTCCACTAAGGCAATGAAGCTAGTCCATAGTTATGGACATTACTATATTCAGTTCCAGTAGCATACATACATTAGGGTCGCTGGCTTCTCCGAGAAACCCTACTTGTTGCCCAGGCATTGTGGGGACAAGATCATGCTGCTAGAATTTTGCAGACAAATAATGGAGGTGCATGCCTTCTTTTCCCTCAAGAAGATCCTGAACATCCCATCCCCAATCACCTGTGGGAACTACACATGTAGCCTGGCTGCCGCAAAGGAGGTGGATAATGAGCTGAAAAGTTTTAACTTGCAATAATTTTATGTAGCGCGGAAAGATTTTGATCCGCATGGCAGAATTGCAACGGTAATGCCCCAGGCTTCAGAGCCCCATCACATACACATGGAGGAATTTTGGGTAGACTACCAAGATGATGTGGATGTGTGGAGCCAGCACTATATTAGAATGATGGTCGACATGATGCATAAATTGAAACTCTAGAAGTTCCTGTAGATTTCTCTGACGCTGACCCCACCATCGATTCCCAGTACAAGGAAAAGGGGATCAATAAAAAGACCCTTCCACCAGTAAATTGGGCCGCCCAGGAAGGGCCCACTATTGAAGAATTCACTCAAGAGGTGGTCGAGAGAAGCCACGCCTATTTCAAGAAGGTGTGCCCTAGGAGTACCCGCCGAGTAGCCCAGCCGGCACCAAAGTTAACTCCGCCGCCGGTACCTAAAATATCCCCGAGGGTTAGGACTTCTTCGCAGGGGGCAGATAAGGGAAAAAGAATAGCTACAACCCCTTCTGTGCAAGAAGTCCCCATCACAGAACAAATAAAATAGTCAGTGGCGGCCTCCCAACAAATGAGGGAGCAATTAATAACAAAGCTGGCCACACCACCACTTATGACCTGGCCACTTCGTCCTCCTTCCTCCCCATCATTGGTAGCCTTAATGGTCAAGGCGATGGGGGTGGATCCACTAGAAGCAATGACAATAAGAGATTTGGGACCTCCTCTGGTTACCTGGAGGAAGAAAAAGCTTAGAAAAAATCCTAAGGTAGAACCAGCGCCGGAGGCGTCCCTCCCCCGAGAAGTGGAGATTCTTTCTTCCAGTTCCCTGAAGCCGGAGAAAGAAATAGAGCCTGTAGAGGTCCTAGCTAGTCCCCCTCTGGAAGAAGAATTTGATATATTTGTGACCGATGAGTTTAGGAATTTACAGGGGGACGATACACAAGCAGAGGTAGAAGTATCGGGGACGGAACAAGGGGCTGCGGAACAAGAAGATATTAAGCAAGAGCCTGCATAGGAACAGGAGTAGCAGGCAGAAGAAAAGGAGCCAGAGCTGAAGATTATCTCTGTGGGTCAAGCAATGCAAGGTTTGGGAGTAGACCAACAAAAACCAAGTGAACAAACGGCATCCGCTGGGGGAATCAGACCTTTGGGAATAACCGTAACCCCAGCTGCCACGTTCCAAGCACCACTCTTGGGATCCTCTTTTGGGTAGGTGATCACGGCGGCCCAAACTCTAAATCTTGGCCCAACACCTCCCCTACTACCAAAAGAGGTGCCGACAGAAGAAGAGGCCCCGACAAAAGAAGAAGAGAAACAAGAGGAGCAGCTTGAAGAAGAAATCTCCGAGGAAGCCTACCAGGGTCTCAACCTAGTGGTTGACATACAGCACAAGGCTCAGGAGATGGAGATTGAAGAGAATGTTGCTACGGAAGAAGTTGAGGTAGGGAGAGGAATGGATGAGGTCCACGTTGCTGAGGAGCAACAGCCACAGGACACTGGGAAAGAATTAGGAAAAAAAATCCTGGTAGGAAGGCCACCCCTACCACCTCAGTGGCTGGTAGAAAGAAGGAAGAGAAAGGCTCAGTCCGCTCTGGTGATTCCTCTCTCCCTAGCCGAAATGATGGCCCAAGTTTAGGTCCCACCAAAGGAAAAGAAATCCCAGATAGTTCACACTCTTTGAACTGGGCTGGGCAGAGAAACAGTTGCCATTATGGCAACACCTCCCCCAGACGCTGATGAAGCAACCACGGACCCCGTAGATTACAATGTTGCAGAGGTGTCCCTAGGAAAAATGGGAAAGCAAGGTGAGGTAGACTTGCTAAAGGAGAGAGCAAGGGCAGTGGAGGCCTGATATGAGAAAGAGGCCCAGAGGCTCAAGGCTAAGAAGGAAAATAATGCAAACCTTATGGGGTTGCTTACTGAGCTGGCCCGACCCATCAATGCCGCTCCTCCGGAAACCTCCACATCAGAAGAACTACCACATAGTGACATAGAATCCCTGCAAGTAATGAAAAAGAAGGCCCAAGCAGTGGATGAATGGGTTGCCCTGCAGATGGGAAACACCTGGCGTTTCCTGGCGTCCACCCTCCCAGATCTATACATGGCCTGACAAGTTATTCAACAGGCGGAAGCACTTATTAAGCAGTGGGAGAGTGACGCTGAAAATTACCAAGCATGGAAGGTGGAGCTCGACGAGCTCCTCACCTTGGGAGAAGATATGATTTCTAAATCTAGAATTCTGGGTGAGGAATGATTTGATTTTGTAAGAACCTAGCACTCCAGACTTGACCTCACATTGGAGGTAACCAAGCAACTGGTAGGGTCCTTGCAAGAAAAGGTAAATGCTATAAAATATTCTTCTAATTTATACAAGTCTTTTGTAATAAAGGCTTTTGGGGCTGATCCCCTTAGCACAGATACATATACCCCCAAAGATTCAATTTTGGGGAGTTTTGATGAGATAATGAAATCCTGGTATCAATCCTCAGAGGGGATAGATGGGGCCCAAATGGAGAAATTGACCAGCATGATACTTAAGGGTCATGACGCGGCAAGGATGGCAGATGAATTTAAAGAAAATATTCCGGACTTGGGGGAACAAGTTGAAGTGGCCAAGCACAGAAGGGCCAGTGTAAAAGATATAGATAAAGATGGCATTTCTCGCCTTCTCCAGGCCTTTAACGACAATAAGCAACCTTGAGCTTTCTTCGGGGGCCGGGGAGAACTCCAGTGTTGGGCATTCTTTATTCTTTGGGGATGTAAGTTCCCGGATCCCAGAGTCCCAGATCTAAAATTTTGTATTCTTTAAAGTGGTTCGTGTCTCGGTCCCTGAGGCCGATCGGTCACTTTCAGAAGCAGTTAATAAAGGCTGTCAGAAGGTAGTTGGCTACATCAAGGGGCGTCGGCTCGGTAGTTGGTTTTTTGACAAGGTGGTCTTCTCAAGGCACTACTCAAGGGTACACCTAACACATTGGAGACAGGGCACTGCATTTCCCATTTATGAGGCATGTAGCCTCAGTCCCCGGGGGACCTACTTTCTTCTTTCTCCTTTCTGGCTCTCTTCTTGAGACCGCTTCTTTCAATGTATATTCTTGTCTTATTCTTATGAAATGGTAGACCTATTTTATCTCCAGGTCTTTTGTAGGGTGGCGTAGGTAGTACCAACCCCCGGATATTGTATTTTATTGAAACTTGATGTAAATAAGGTTAGGGTTAGAAGAAATTTGTATAAATAGGCAGACCGGGCCATTTCCAAGGGTCAGTGAAATTGATGATTTTGTTGTCCATAGCAATAGAAAAGTGATTTCTCTTTTCCAAGTTGCAAAGCTCAATGCTCCATTGTTCTATTCTCAATAGTTAGATGCTCCCCTAGAGCCACCATTGTATCACGCACTAGTACTTGCTGGAAGGAATATTAATAAAGAAGGAAGAATTATCGACAATGATGTTGTTGGCGTTCCTGCTTCTAAGTTAATGGTATTTCATGTTTTAATGTTCTTTATGTCTTCTACTCTGATATGTTAAAGTAGATTAATGAATTCTTTATTCTCGCTATTGATAAAATGCTAGCTGATGGTTATGTATCTCTTCGGTATTTAGTGTAGTCCATCAGAGTATTATCGATGTTCCAGACATTTCAGCATGACTATAGTTAGATGAAATGTTTCTAACCCTACAGGATCTTTTTTTCTTTATTTGCTAAGTGTAGGATACTAGGGGAAACCTTCTTTTATTGAATCTCCGGAGAAAATAAGTTGAAGAAACCAACTATCCCCCTCGAAAACAATTACTTCTCTCCAACCGAGCCCCGCACCATCGTGACCCGACACCTGGGTGCTTGAAGACCCGAGAAATATAATTCTCTCGAACAACCTTTGCAAGCGGAGTTGGCCGGTATCCCCGGAACCCTGTGACAACTTATGACTATTGGCGGACCCGGTGAGCAAAACCCCACCAATAGAAAGTGGTGCTAGAAGGAGGGCATGAACTCATCCTCTTCCAGAGATTCCAATTTTACACCTTCTGAGGGTTCCCCAAGTTATAGTTTTAAGAGACAAGCCTTCAGTGGGATTGGGTCTTTTTCCCCAGCTAAATTTGAAAGAGTCCTTAGGTCTGCCCCAAATCGCAGAAGGTTTGTCAAACTCGAGCCCCCTGCTCGGAAGAAACGGACCTCAAAAATCACACCAGCCACTATTTTTTTGGGATCTACCATACCTTTGAATACCCAAAATTCTTAGATAATTCTAGGAACCAGTGCCCAAACTACCCAACATACATTTCCCCCAATGGCTGCATACTTCGGAGACACCGGGTCCTCAATGGGAACTTTTTCGGGCGTAATCAACGACTTACCCTCTCACCCGGAGAAGATTTGCCCACGATATGAGCACTTAGGCTCACAGACCGTGGAAGAAAACTTACAGGCATACAAAGATGCCATGAACCGACACCAGATCCAACATGAAGATGTTGTGACTCAGATGTTTCCCTTTTCTTTAGGGCAAGGTGAGCTGAATTGGTACCTTAACTTTCCTGCCAACTCCATAAACAGTTGGCAGGACATGGAGGACGCCTTCCTGGCTACCTTTCGCATGCATGTAGACCCAACCTGGTCCCATAGCCAGTTCATCTCAATTAGAAAGGAACCTAATGAACCTCTCGCAGCATTCAATCATAGGTTCCAGCATGCTTTAAAGCGGTGCACGGGCCCCTTTATTCCATCCCCGGAGGTAACCATACAGACCTATCTTAATGCGATGGACCCCTTCATTGCCACTCTCCTTTAGAGAATAACCGTCATGGGTGACCGGGACACCTTGGAAAAAGTCTACAACCTATCCCTAGAGCTGTCCCACGGTCTCAACAAATCCCCGGGTGGGATTGGGCAGAACACGCCTTTCAACATGATCCCTGGCGAAACTGCATATGCCGGGGGATATAACCCCAATCTAGCAATAGGTGCCCCCTTGATGGTGATGAATCCTCTGCCACCCTTGATAGACCAGGTGGCATGGTATGTTTACCCAGCCCAGACCCAGATAACACCGGGTCTGGAAGTCTTCCCTTGGAATCAGCCGCAACAGGCACAACAATCTCAAACATAACCATCCGAAGTGCCCTTCTTTCAGTCATCCGCAGCTGGAGGATTTCCGCCCTCGACTTCGGCTAATCCTGCTACCTTCTTGGGAAGCCAACAACAACCATAGCCATCACATTGTGACGCTAACACTTAGTTGACCACCAAGGTCGAATCCCTCTGGCAAATATTGTCCACCTTGACTATGGACATGGGCCAACTGAAGGCGGGGTCCTACGCACCCCAGAATTCAAATTCACAAAGAGGAAATATTTTCTCCGGCCAATGAAACAACAATGCTAGAGGAAGAAACTTCAACAATGGGTCTAGGCCCAATCACCATCAATGGAATAATAACACAAACACTGGAGGCTTGCCTCCGAACCAAAATGGCACTGGACCATCACATTTTATGCCAGTCACAGACTTCCAGCCCATGACTAACTGGTGTAGACTACACAATACAGGTTCACACAATGAGGTGAATTGTGCCACTTTGGAGAAGGTCATCATGATCTCCCAACTGGATAGGTAGCAGTCACACGATACCGCCCCTCCACAGCCCCCTGTCCAAGAGCCAACCCACAGTGCCTTCACCTGTGATACCATCTTCTTCGAAACTTCTGGGGAGGATGAAGAAGAATCCGAACTACAGGGATTCTTTGATGAATCTATCCCACCCTTTGAGGCCAATGCCTTTACTAACCCATAGACTCCATACCATACTCGGAGCTAGGTTAGTAAAGGACCAGCTTACACACCCACACCTCCTATCAAAGACACTCCTCCTCCTTGGAATAACGCAACTGATCGACCCGTCCCTCCAAAAGGTCCTAGCCCTAACCAAGTGAAAGACCTCACCGAGAAAAATCACTCGTTCCTGGGAGGAAGATTTGATATCACGAAGGCATTAGAGCATACCACCACCTCCATGACCTTGATGGAGGTTTTGCTAAATTGTCCCGAGAAGAAGAAGTCTCTTCTGAAGCTCTTCGGGAACCTAAAAGCCATTAGCCGCCCACCCAAGACTGTCTCCTTTGAAGATGCTAATGGGGCTGTCTTCCAAGGGAATAATGAGGATCCTCTCTTCCTACTAGGCCTGAATATCCACAGCAAAAATATGCACAATTTCCTAGTAGACTCTGGAGCTTTGGGTAACATCATGCCCTTGTCTATTTGTCAGAAGCTCAGATTCCACCCCACCCCATCTAATGGCGCAGTGATCCAGCTGGATAAGACTGCTGTAAAAATGGTGGGGGAATTGAAGAACATCCGGATACATCTTATCTAGGACCCCAGGATAGTCAGCATCATTGACATCCAAGTGGTGGACATCCCAGAGACTTACGGGATGTTACTAAGTTGGAATTGGTCTAAGTCCTTGAATGGATACTTTTCAATCGACTTCACCCACTTATGGCTTCCATGGGAGGGAGAATCCAATAAGATCTGGGTCAAAAGTGAGCCCTGGATGAAACAGGCCCTTATCGAAGTTGGGAGGGTCAATGAGGTCTTTTTCTCTGAGACTTCTCTGGGGGTGTACCGACCTTTTGAAATCTTAACATTCAATTTCATCCCTGGAGAAGATCCCGCAGTGCTACAGAGAGCCCAAGACTTGGATGAAAAGATGAGAGTTGAAATTTTCTCTTAGGGTGCCACAGCGACCCTTGCCACACTCCTGTCTGGCACTTGGTGCCGAGTACACTACCAAAAACATTCTAAGCTTGAGTGTGGGCCATGTCTCTTGATCGCTAAGTGGCAACTCGATACCTTCTGAAATAAACATACAACTGATTCCCCGGGACCCAGTACTCCTATGGGATGCGCTCCTTTGGTGCCATTCCCCCGGGAATCCCAAGTCGAAACACCTCCGAAGGTAAATTCTACTTTCACGCCAGTAGTCCCGGGAAGAATCCCTAAATCTCCCAGCAATAATCCAAAGAAAACCCCCCCTCCCTTGCCCCAGATTACAAACAATGACTTATGGACCCTGAAGTTTGATGGGTCCCGATCCAAACAAGGCTGTGGGGCTGGGGTAGAGTTAATCAACCTGTGAGGGAAGTCCTTCCTCGCATCCTACAGGCTGCAGTTTAACTGTACAAACAATGTGACAGAGTATGAGGCTTTGGTCCTTGGACTCTTATTTTCATTAAGGAAAGGTATCACCCGCCTCCAGGCTCTGGGTGATTCAGGGTTGATTGTTAAACAAGTCCAGAGTCAATACACATGTCATGACAAAAGGCTGGCCGCATACGGCAACCGGGCTTGGAGCCTTATCAAATATTTTGATGCCTTTGGCATTGACTTCATTCCCCGGCGACGGAACTACATCCTGGATGCCCTCACCATTTCAACCAGCACACTTGAGCCAATGGCCGGCTCACGACTCCGAAGATTTTTAGTGGAGATGGTCCCTACCTCGTCCATCCCAGACAATGTCACCCACTTTCAGGTTTTTGAGGACGATCATCATATCCTGGCTTTCATGGTGAATGTTTGTGTCTTTGAGGATCAGATAGTGGAGGAACGAGACCATGACGATACTGGGCAGAGTGATGAAGACGATAGGATCATGGACTTGCCTACTAACACCATTCGAAAGGGGATGGTTACACTGGAATGAATCTTTGACTTGGACCCTCGGGCCTGTGAGAAGGTGTCATCCTCCCCTGAGGGAGGGAAGTTTGAGAAGGTTAACATCGGCCAGCCTGGTGAAGAGAAGATCATCCACATCGGTACCTCCTGCTCCCCTAAGGAAAGGGAGAAGATTCTCGTAGTTCTCCGAGAATACATCGACGTAATTACCTAGGGTTATGAAGACTTAAAGACATATGATACATCCATCATGACCCATACCATTCCCCTAAAGCCTGATGCTAAGCCCTTCTGGCAAAAGCAAAGACCAGTCAACCCCCTAATAGAGCCTCTGATTCGTCAAGAGGTAGAAAAACTACTGTCAGCCCAGATGATATTTCCAATCCGGCACACTACGTGGGTTGCCAACCTGGTCCCTGTCAGGAAGAAAAATGGTGAGATCTGCCTTTGCGTGGATTTCTAAAATTTGAACAAGGCATCTAAAAAAGATAATCACCCTCTCCCTTTGTTGGATGAGGTGTTGCAAATAGTGAATGGATCTCAGATGATGTCCTTCTTAGATGGATATTCAGGATACAACCAGGTCATGGTCAAGTACAAAGATAGAGAGAAAACAACATTTACCACCAAGTGGGGAACGTTTGCGTATAGGAGAATGCCCTTTGGTTTGATCAATACAGGGGAAAAATTTTAGAAGGCCATGGACATTGCGTTCGAGGGCCTTGTGAATCGGTGCATAATCATCTACATGGATGATTTGACCATCTTTTTCTGGGACAGGCGTGATCATTCAGCTCACCTCGCTCAAATCTGCGAGAGATGTCGCCGGTATGGAAAATCCCTCAACCCCAAGAAGTGCATATTTAGGGTCACCAAGGGGAAGTTTCTCGGGCATATTATCTTTGAGAAGGGTATATCCATAGACCCTGATAGAGTTGAAGCATTACTAAATTTACAAATGCCTGCAGTAAGAAAGAGATGCGATCCTTCTTTGGAAAAATCAACTTCGTGCGACGATTCATCATGGGATTTGCAAAAATAGTTAAACCACTCAATGAGATGATGAAGAAGCATACCAATATTGAGTGGAGTCGTGAAGCAAAGTGGGCATTCTCCCAAATAAAACAAACAATAACGGAGGCACCTGTCCTGGCTAGTCCAAACTATTCCCTTCCATTTTACATTTACTCGTTTGCTTCGCCACATTCTGCTGTAGCAGTATTGACCCAAAAAGTTGAAGGGGAGGAATGACCAATAGCTTTCATGAGTTCCCCCTTCAAGAACACCGAAGTTCGGTATTCACCACTAGAAAAATAGGCCTTTGCTCTAGTTCGCGCCGTGAAGAAATTCTGGCATTATATTCTCCGTAGCAAGGTGCATGCTATCATTCCAGACTAGGCTGTCAAGTCTCTATTGATGCAGAGTGAATTGGGCGAGAGACAGGGGAAATGGATGGCCATCCTCTAGGAATATGATTTAGAGATGCAGCCTATGAAGATAGTCTGAGGCTAGGGACTAAGTCGAGCGATGGCAGAAGAGACACCCCGCATAGAATGCCAAACTTACACGGTGGAGTCTATTACCCAAGATCTATAGTACACCGATTTGGTATACTTTCTACTAAACAACAAATGCCCGGAGGGGTTACCTCCCCACAAACGCCGCGCCGTGCGGATGAAAAGCGCTCACTTTATCATAAAATATTTTGCACTTTATCGCAGAAACTATGAGGGAGTGTACCTCTGGTGCATCGATAGAAACCAGGCTGTAAGAGTGATTGATGAATTCCACGGATAGTTTGGAACTAGGCATGGCTTAGCCGATGCCACTGCCCATCAGATCCTTTGGGATGAATATTATTGGCACTGTATATTCAAGGATGTTTACGCTCATGTTAGGAAATGCTATACTTGTCAAACCGTAGCGCATCGTGAACGTAACCCAGCTATGCCTCTGCAACTAGTCTACGAGGCCAGGCCATTTGCCTAATGGGTATTCGACTTCATCGGGGAAATCAACCCCAACTCGTCTGCCAACCACCGATACATCTTTACTGCTACTGATTACTGCACTCGGTGGTCTGAAGCTATACCTTACAAAAACAACACAGTGGACATAGTTATCAAGTTCTTGGAAGAAAACATCGTCACAAGGTTTGGAATGCCCTTTGCTTTGGTATGTGACAATGGTCTGACATTTTCTTTTGGATAGCTACTTGAATGGACCTACGATTGGAAGATCACACTGAAGTTCTCCAACAACTATTATCCCTAGGGAAACGACGTTGCTGAATCAATGAACAAGAATCTACTTGAAGTGATCAAACATCTGTTAGAACAAAATCCCCGGGATTGGCATCAAAAATTGAAATTCACCCTCTAGGCGGATCGAATTCGCATCAAGGCCACCCTGGGAACATCCCCATTCCATCTGGTTTATGGTCAGAACCCTGTATTCCCAGTCAACTTACAAATCCTAGTTTTACGGCTTATGTAGGAATTTAGCAACAGGGACAACATTGTGGAGGCTCGGCTCTTAAATCTGGTACGAATGGAGGAACAGCGAGACACAGCTCTTGAACATTTTGTGCGTCATCAAGCAGTGGTAAAAAGATAGTTTGATAGAAGAGCCCAATATAAGGCATTTCAGATCTCAGATCTGGTCTTGTTGTGGGACAAGGCCCGGGAGAAGAAAGAAAAGCATACCAAGTTCCAACGGCTTTGGCTCGGACCATACCTGATCTTAGAAATCTGTGGGGTAAAAAATTACCGCCTTAACACCCTGACTGGGGAACCTGTCGCATTGCCCGTTAATGGGTAGTTTCTCAAACACTATTTTGAGTAGGGTAAATTCATCCTAAGTTGTATTATATGTAAAGCCTTTCACTTGTAAATATCTCTTCTGGGTGTCTCTTTGCGAGGTGCCCTACCTTGTAAATAGTCTTGTCGACTGTCCTCCGGGATAGTCCTCTTTTTCTATTTTTGTTTTCATTTTTCATTTTCTTTTGGTCCCGACATTTTGTTCTATCTTGCAGGAATTGGAATGCTTCGCATAACTCTAGCCTCCAGTGCGATGTCTATGGCATGGTGAACTTTAGAATCTATCTTTAGCACGGTGGAGTCAGCCCGGTCTTCAGGGTTGTTTTTACAGGTTGTGGCGCATTTTGAGCAATCTCCATTGGGCATTGTCTCCGAGAGTCTCACAATCAGTGAACACAAATAATATAAGGAACAAGTAATCAGACACACTAAGGGTAGATCGGCTGTACTAATTGGTTGACCCAGGTCTGAAACTTTAAAGAATTCTTCCTGGGTCCAGAGCTTTATCCTCTCTTCAAACATCTAAATATAGGTGGACAGGTGAAAGAAGTACCACCATTAAAATTAGCTAAGCTTAAGCTTAGTGGTGAAAGAAGTACCACCTTCCCCACCTAGAAACAAATAAAATAATGAGGAAAAGTGGGATACAACTCCGGCCTCCGGGGGAAGCGAGTGAATTGATGACTGGTTTGATGTAATTAGTGCCTCTTCTCTATTCCTCCTAGAGGTCATCGACTTAATTTCCTTCCAAAGCACACATGACACCACTGATGAAAGACTATAGACTGACTCTTATGTGGTTGGATTCTCTCAGATATGTTTCTCTTTTCTTGTCAGATGCTCTGGTGGGCGGCTTGTTCCAGTTTTGCTAACCAGAGATTCTATAGTTCTCGAATGTGCTAGGGCATTTGTCCTAGATAGTCACCATTTGTTATGCCCTACATCCCCATCCCTACATTTTGTGTGCAAAATGTTGGGTCCCCCCCTTTTTTTTTTTTCTTTTGTTCGCTTTCTGCTTGCGGCTTTGCCTTGTCTTTCTTTCCCTTTTGTTTTCTTTCTCTGGGGTTTTCTTCCCCGGTGTGGTGCTTTATTTGTCTATTTGGTTTTCATCTCCGGGACTCCGGTCCTGGAGGTTGTCCTTCACTGGAAACTAGATTCTAGACTTCAAGATTCTTCGCTGTGATTTTCTAAAGGATATCATCATGAGGAATCCCCGGGCCCGGCGTCCGGAGGTTTTGCTTGTCCAGAGATTTCTGGAAGGGGGAGGATTACCTTTTTACTGCGGGTATAAATAGAAGTCATCTATCACTTTCACTCTTACCGCGATTAAAAACTCCAAGCACTTAGAGTGAATTAGAGAGCAATTTTAAAATGATTAATAGAGCATTTGCAAAGAGTTTCGATAATCAACGCTCAAAACTATCAGTCATTCTCAGGCAAGTATGAGTGCTTTGTAGTGGTGACTCTGACCATTTGGAAAATCGAGCTGTTGCAGAGCTCCTACGGTAAATCCTCCTTTTCCTCCATCTTCTATGTTCTCAGGTTGGTGTTTCCGCTTTCCCGCTTCTCTGCTTTGCTTCCGCTCTCTGGCTTTCTTTGGTTTTGTTTGGTTTTTGGTTTGTCTTGCTTTGTTTTGTTTCCCTGTTTCGTTTGGTTTGTTGTCTTCTGGTTCTATCGCCCGTTGGTGGGTTGGCTCTGCCCGAGGGTTGTCCGCCCTCTGTGCAGAAGTAGTTTTTCTGTAAAATATGTAGATAGCTATGTATATGTGTTCTTCCTTGTCTGGTCGAGAGAAGCCATGCCTATTTCAAGAAGGTGTGCCCCAGGAGTACCCGTCGAGCAGCCTAGCCGACGCCAAAGTTAACTCCGCCGCCGGTACCTAAAATGACCCCAGGGGTCAGGACTTCTTCGCAGGGGGTAGATAAAGGAAAAAGAATAGCTACAACCCCTTCTGCGCAAGAAGTCCCCATCAAAGAAAAAATAAAATAGTCGATGGCGGCCTCCCAAAAAATGAGGGAGCAATTAATAATGAAGCTGGCCACCCCACCACTTATTACTGGGCCACTTCATCCTCCTTCCTCCCCGTCATTGGTAGCCTTAATGGTCAAGGTGACAGGGGTGGATCCACTGGAAGCAACAGTAATAAGAGATGCGGGACCTCCTCTGGTTACCTGGAGGAAGAAAAAGCTCAGCAAAAAGCCTAAGGTAGAACCAGTGCCGGAGGTGTCCCTCCCCTGAGAAGTGGAGATTCTTTCTTCCAGTTCCCCATAGCTGGAGAAAGAAATAGAGCATGTAGAGGTCCCAGCCAGTCCCCCTTCAAAAGAAGAATTTGATGTATTTACGACCGATGAGTTTAGCAATTTACAGGGGGACGATACACAAGAAAAGGTAGAAGTCCCGGGGATGGAACACGGGGCTACGGAACAAGAAGATATTGAGCAAGAGCCTGCACAGGCACAGGAGCAGCAGGCAGAAGAAAAGGAGCCAGAGCCGGAGATTATCTCCGGGGCTCAAGCAATGTAAGGTCCGGGAGTGGACCAACAAAAACCAAGTGAACAAATGGCATCTGCTGGGGGAACCGGACCTTCGGGAATAACTATAACCCCAGCCGCCACGTTCCAAGCACCACTCCCAAGATCCTCTTTTGGGCAGGTGATCACGGCGGCCCAAACTCTAAATCTTGGCCCGACACCTCCCCTACTACCAAAAGAGGTGCCGACAGAAGAAGAGGCCCCAATAAAAGAAGAAGAGAAACAAGAGGAGCAGCTTGAAGAAGAAATCCATGAGAAAGCCTACCAGGGTCCCGACCCAGTGGTTGACGTATTGAACAAGGCTGAGGAGATGGAGATTGAAGAGAATATTGCTGCAGAAGAAGTTGAGGCAGGGAGAGGAACGGATGAGGTCCACGTTGCTAAGGAGCAACAGCCATAGGACATTGGGAAAGAATCAGGAGAATAAATCTTGGCAAGAAGGCCACCCCTACCACCTCAGTGGCTGGTAGAAAGTAGGAAGAGAAAGGCTCAGTCCACTCCGGTGATTCCTCTCTCCCTGGCTGAAATGATGGCCGAAGTTCAGGCCCCGCCAAAGGCAAAGAAAGCCCAGATAGTTCACACTCTTCGAACTAGGCCGGGTGGAGAAACAGTTGCCATTGTGGCAACACCTCCCCCAGACGTTGATGAAGCAACCGCGGACCCTGCAGATTACAATATTGCAGAGGTGTCCCTAGGAAAAAGGGGAAAGCAAGGTGAGGTAGAATTGCTAAAGGAGGCAGCAAGGGCAGTGGAGGCCCGATATGAGAAAGAGGCCCATAGGCTCAAGGCTAAGAAGGAAAAGAATGAAAACCTTATGGGGTTGCTTACTGAGCTGGCCCAACCCATCAATGCCACTCCTCTGGAGACCTCCACATCAAAAGAACTACCGCAGAGTGACATAGACTCCCTGCGAGTAATGAAAAAGAAGGCCCAAGCAGTGGATGAATGGGTCACCCTACAGATAGGAAACACCCAGTGTTTCCTGGCGTCCACCCTCCTAGATCTATACACGACCCGACAAGTTATTCATCAGGCGGAAGTGCTTATTGAGCAGTGGGAGAGTGACGCCAAAAATTACCAAGCATGGAAGGTGGAGCTCAACAAGCTCCTCACCTTGGGAGAAGATATGATTTCTGAATCCAGAATTCTGGGTGAGGAATTGTTTGATTTTGTAAGAACTCAGCACTCCAGACTTGACCTCACATTGGAGGTAACCAAGCAACTGGTAGGGTCCTTGCAAGAAAAGGTAAATGCTATAAAATATTCTTCTAATTTATACAAGTCTTTTTTAATAAAGGCTTCCGGGGCTGATCCCCTTAGCACAGATACATATACCCCTGAAGATTCAGTTTTGGGGAGTTTTTATGAGATAATGAAGTCCTGGTATCAATCCCTGGAGGGGATAGATGGGGCCCAGATGGTGAAATTAACCAGCATGATACTTAAGGGTCATGATGAGGCAAGGATGGCAGATGAATTTAAAAAAAATGTTCCCGACCTGGGGGAACAAGTTGAAGAGGCCGAGCACAGAAGGGCCATCCTAAAAGATATAGATGAAGATGGAATTTTTTGCCTCCTCCAGGACTTCAACGACAATAAGAAACCTTGAGCTTTCTCTGGGGGCCGGGAAGAACTCCAGTGTTGGGCATTCTTTATTCTTTGGGGACGTAAGTTCCCTGATCCCGCAGTCTCGGAGTCCCAGATCCAAAATTTTGTACTCTTTAAAGTGGTTCATGTGTCGGTCCCCGAGGCCGACCGGTCACTTTCAGAAGTGGTTAATAAAGGCTGTCAGAAGGTAGTTGGCTACATCAAGGGGCATCAGCTCGGCAGTTGGTTTTTTGACAAGGTGGTCTTCTCAAGGCGCCGCTCAAGGGTACACCTAACACATTGGAGATAGGGCACTGCATTTCCCATTTATGAGGCATGTAGCCTCAGTCCCCGGGGGACCTCCTGTCTTCTTTCTCCTTTCTGGCTCTCTTCTCGAGACTGATTCTTCTGATGTAAATAAGGTTAGGGTTAGAAGAAAGTTGTATTAATAGGCAGACCGACCCATTTTGAAGGGTCAGCAAAATTGATGATTTTGTTGTCCATAGTAATAGCAAAGTGATTTCTCTTTTCCAAGTTGCAGAGCTCAATGATCCCTTGTTCTGTTCTGAATAGTTAGATGCTCCCCTGGAGCCACCATTTTATCACACACCAGTGCTTTTCGGAAGGAATATTAATAAAGAAGGAAGAATTCTCAGCAATGATGTTGTTGGTGTTCCTGCTTCTGAGTTAATGGTATTTCATGTTTTAATGTTCTTTATGTCTTCTACTCTGATATGTTAAAGTAGATTAATGACCTCTTTATTCCCACTACTGATAAAATGCTAGCTGATGGTTATGTATCTCTTTGGTATTTAGTGTGTTCTATCAGAGTATTATCGATGTTCCAGACATTTTAGCATGACTATAGTTAGATGAAATGTTTCTAACCCTGCAGGATCTTTTTCGCTTTATTTTCTAAGTGTAGGATGCTAGGGGAAACCTTCCTTTATTGAATCTCTAAAGAAAATAAGTTGAAGAAACTAGCTATCCCCCTCGAAAATAGTCACTTCTCTCCAACCGAGCCCCGCACCGTCGTGACCCGAAACCCAGGTGCTGGAAGACTCAGGAAATATAATTCTCTCAGACAACCTTTGCAGGTGGAGTTGGTCGGTATCCCCAGAACCCGGTGATAACTTATGACTGTTGGTGGACCTGGTCAGCAAAACCCCCCCAACAGGTCCTCTGATAGCATTTACAACTTCCTTTATCCTACCATAATATTGAACTATATTTTCTCGTTCTTGCATTTTCATTTCATCAGACTTACCTCTTAAACTTTCAAATTTGGCTCTTAGTACATTTGTATCACCTCCATAGATGGTTGCAATGGCACCCCACATTTTATTTGCAGTTGTACAATTATTTGTCTTCAAACTCATGATAGTTCAGAGATGATGCAATCTCCAACATTGCTTGATTGTGTTTCTGCCTTTCTCTCAACTGTGTAGCTATGGCAGGTGTAGTGTGGGATACATAATCATGTTCAACATAGTGCTTAGTAGAATCACTAATACCATCCAGATGTAATTTCATCAAACTCTTCCATGCAGGGAAATTATCTTTGTTCAACTTTGGTACCTCCTTTTTATACATCTTGATCTTTTGCTCCAAGTACCTTCAAACTATTTTCAAGAAACCAAAGCTCTGATACCAATTGTTAGAATGAATTCAAAATAAATGAGAGGGGGGGGGGGGGGGGAA
>MU223174.1:5390498-5403994 GCA_018584345.1 Thuja plicata | reverse complement strand
TAAAACACAACATAAACATTCACACAAGTTGACACCAGTATTTAACATGGAAACCCAATTTGGGAAAAACCACCAATAACATGCTATCAAGTTTTCACTCTTTTGAAGTGAGCTCTGTTAGGAGCCAACCCTATTAAAGGTTACAAAACACATTGCTAAATGTAACCTAGTTAAAGGATTTAATCAACCTGTCAAAGTGGCCTTGTTAGAGGAATTAGAAAATTCCACCTGAATGTCACCTTTCTCAAAGGATTTATACAATGACTGTTAGGTCAACCTTGTTAAAGGATTTTGACTGATACAATGGTTAAAAAGTAATCAGCAGGTGTGATCTGATACATACAACTTACTTTTCGAATCTAGATCCAATTCAACTTTAATGCTAATTCACTGAGTGGCCCTCCATTCTCATTTGAATCTTCATATCTTCTTGGAAATCCATCAAGCAATCACTCTCGTAGCTCTTTGCTTCTCTTGTTCAGCCTTCTCTACTAGATCATGCCAATCAGGCAATTAACTATGCAATCCTCTTGCATACACTTCTTACTCCCACATCATGAAAAACCCCTCGAGGTTATCATATACCTCTTCATCTAGGTCAGATGAATATTTTTTTGCTTAATCAAGATTGTAGATCTTAGGTTAGGTCAGATCCAACGGATCTTTCCATCCTTATATTTAATTTACTTCTCCAAAGCACTCACTAATTAAATCTTTGATCCATGCATTAATTATGGTTACCTATGCATTTAAATAGTGTGGACCAATCATGCTTATCCTTAATTAACTTTACATATCCTAATAAAATTAATTATATCGGCTAGAGATTTTAAATCTCAACAATTACAAAAATACTGCTGCTTGGCAAACACTGTGTTCTTCCACTCAATCACCCCTAGTTTCCTTAGCAATTTACTAGTGCTCGATCATCATAGACTTCGCTTGACATAAACTGTTCTGAATAAACTATCATCAAAAGATAAACAACACATTACTTTGCCAATGTGCCAACTGATAAAATACCTGTTAGAAACACTGAGAGGGGGGGGGTGAATCAATGTTTATCTACTTATTATATTTTATCCAATTAAACATATATCAAATGTGCATCCAAAGAAACATAACACAAGAACACATAACACATGATATGATTATGGAGAACCTTGATCAGAGGAAAACTCTGGTGGGGATTAGTACCCACAAAATATTATACTAGGTATAATGAACCTGTTAAAGTTCCTTTGCCCTGTTAGAAGCAGTCTTTATAAATTGAGTACAATGACCTGGTTAAAGGTCTGACCCTGTTAGGAGTCTTTTATAATAACCCTGTTAGGGATGTATGGCTCACTACACAAATAATATGAAGGCTACAACCCTCTGAATGTTGATATGCACTATATAAAAAATGAACTGCTGTAGTGACACTGTTGTCTGATCAGTTCCATGTATGCGTGGATTCTCTTACTTCTTTAAAGAGCTAAATCATCTTTTGAATTCATTATACTATCCCTCTATAACTTATTCTTACATGATAATCGACACTTGTAATATATCTTTACATTACATACTTATATCTTCAAATCCGAATAGGCGAGACCCAAAACAAATCATTAGTCGACCCTAAAACAAAAATACATAATGCTTCTGAACAATTTGGCCCAAGCGTGTTTACAATAAAATTAATTAAATTATTACAAACTTATAACTAAAGGCGCTTAGCCATTACATTATAAAATCATACACGCTGATCAAAACTGTAGTCGGCTTCCATGCTCTGTTTCCTAGACTGCAAGTCTACTAATCTGTCTGTAACTTTTCTGTACTGATGTTTCATACTCTACATGTTTGGATCTAGTATGTATATACACCATAGAGTATATATCTAAGAACACATTTTCTGGTGTGATCTCTAACATGTGCGCTGATGTGCTGATCTCTATATCTCTTTGTCTGTCCTATTTTTTGTACTTAGTCATTTTATCTTCTAAGTTATCTTTGACAGAAAATTTGTATGACTTTGTTGCCATGATTGAAAAAAAAAAAAAATTCATGCTTCCTCAGGAAGTCAAATTTCCAACAATCTCCCCCTTTTTCATTTATGGCAACAAAGGAATGTTGCTAAGTTACTCAAAATGACTTCATATATACTTCTCTGCATATACACATTCTATACTACTCCCCCTTTGACATTAATGACAAAGGTGTGCAAAAATTGTAAGTCTTCAACATACTTACTCCATATAGACCTCTGGGTACACAAATTGAAGAGATTGAATCTCTTTCTGCCAAAAAACTTTCATTGCATCAATAGTTTGAAGATGCACGCATAATGCATATGTGAATTCCTCTATTTTCATCAAATCCATGCAAGGACCTTGATCATATGTCTGTATGGTGATATCAATATATTTTATGTTCTCATTAAGAACTTCTAGTGATGGAGCAAGTGCATTCCTCAACTGATTTTGTCTTACCCTTATCTTGCTGATTTCTAGTTTTGCCTTCTCAATTTTGTCTAACTACCCTTGGTAGACATTGTTGCATATGCTCATATCTTGCGTGGAATTTTCAAATGATTTTCTTATGTTGTCCACCATTTCTTTTGCTTTTGTTATCTTTTTAATGTGCTCAGAGGTGAGCTTCACTCTATCCATACAGTTTGCTATGACTTTCTTTCCTTTATCTACCAATTACTTCAATATAGCTTTCCCAATCTTTAAGGAATTCAGATCTAAGGTAAAGTTCTTTACCAAGTCGCACAGTCTCTCCTTATATTCATCTTCTGCAATCTTAGTATCAGATTCTACTAAGCTAGTGAAATGTGACTTGAAGTTTGATAAGATGTTGTCTACATCTTCAATTGATTGTACTTTGGCCACTTTTTGATCAATAGGCACTAAGTCATTCAAAATATTCACTGTTTCCAAGAAGTGAGGATTCCTCATTACTTATTTCTCTTTTTCCTTTTCCATGGCAAGGACACTGATCTTGATAAGGTCTTCTTCTCCCCATGCATCTAAACTTGCTGAGTCAGGAGTTAACCTTGATAACAATGATGTAGATGGTTGAGTGGATGGTGAGAAAATAGTGTTTTGACTTGTATCTACACATTCACTTTTGACATGAATCTCCTTCACTGGTGTCTCATTACCTTGAGTATCTTTCTCCTTATCCAAGTCTATTGGATCAATGGAAGGCACTTCATTCTATTGTAGAAATGTGTCATCTATGTTCATTGCTTCATCAACCTTATTCATATCATTATCAGAAGCTGTCATAGATATCTTAACATTGTCAACTATTATAGTATCTTCTGTATCTTTAGCTGTCTCAGAAGTCATTGTCACTGTGGGTGCTGAATCTTGTGGACCTGTTGTAGGTGCAACCTGAATTACTAGAGTTGTAACCTATCTGGGAGGAGCTAGGGTAACTTTTGGTGTAGGCGCTATTGGTGGATACATATGTCTATCCATAAAGACTTGTGCAAATGCCTTTTCAGTCTCCTTACCAATCTGTTCATATTCCTTGTTCATAATTTGTAGAGTCCTTATCTTAATATGGAGATGAGGTTTCACCAGATCTAATAGGATAGCCTTCTCATCATGTGAACAAACAAGAAGAAGAGTGTCCAAAGTTTCTTCTCTAATCTTCATGTCCTCTTCAATAGCATGTCTTTTCATTATCTCTAGTATGTTCCATAACTTATCTGGTATTACTGTTTTGAGTTCAAAAATAGACTTCTTAAACTTGATCATATGAGATATGATCATAGAGTGTATCTCAGTCTTATCCATCTCTTGATACATGTCATAGAATTTTGATAATGTATCCAGTCTTCCTTCACTTACAATCCTGTTCTTCAAGATATTTAGGTTAGGTCTAAATCCTACCTCAGGTGGAGCTTGAACATTCTTAGCTGTGCTCCATGTAGCTCTTGAGGATGGATGATTTTTAGCCGCTTCCTTCCTTCCTCGAGGTCTCTTACTAGGTATAGAAGGCGGAGATGTATCTAGATCAATTGTGGTAGTAGGCACAGTGGTACTTTCCTCATTTTTCTTCTGTTTCTTCTTCTGAGTTTCAACAGTTTTCTCGATTTTAACTTTAGCAATTTTGGCTTCTTTTGCCTTATCCAAATCTTCTTGTGTGACTCCATGCTTTCTCATAATGTTGGATGTAATTTTGGATGCTTTCCTTTTATTGATGGCAAGTTGTAGTTCAATATCCACTTCGTCAGTCTTTTCTTTGTAAGTGCCCCATCTAGGTTCATTAGGGTCTTTAGGTGCTGACAATAAGACCTACGCGTATCCTTCTAACACATGGTCATCTACTTCATACCCTAGTGGATGAATCCACTTAGTTCTAGGATCAACAACCTCCATGCATGTGCAATCTGTCTCTACCATAAAGCATATTGTGTCCCTGTATTTTTCAACTATCTTCTCAGATAGTTTGAACCTGCTCTGCATTTTGACCTTGAATATCTTTATGTCCATATCTATTTTATCTCTTGCACTGCTTTCTATTGTGGATTTAAGAGATATCTGAGTCATTGTAGGTTTACCTTTGTCTAGATAAAGGTCTACAACCTTTCCAACTATATGGTGATATAAATAGATGATCAGTGATCTAAACCTGAATGTTTTGCTTCTGTCATGTTTGATGATTTTGATATTTTCAATCAACTGATCGCGCAAGACCTCACATAGATTGTATTGGGTGTTGTCCTTAACAATTCTGATAGCTATAAGGATTATTTCTATAGAGACACTATTCAACCTGCTTGCTTGCTGAAACTTGTATCCAAGTATCATTGTCATGAGTTTAATGTCATCCTCCTTGATAGGGTCGACTATCATTTCGCGCCTATCACTCCTAGATAGACAAACTTGCTCAATCTATTTCTTTACATCTTTACCAGTGGGAAATATTGGTCTAGTCATTGGAAGTCTAGCTAACTCATGGATTAACTCTGTAGTGATACGGATAGGAACATCACCAATCCAAAAGAGATCATCATGAATTCTGCTTAATAGAATCTTTACCCATTCTGGTTCTTCAAACTCATGCGCATTCTAATACTCCAAAATAGGGTTATCTTGTAGGTGCGCAGATTCATCCTTGAATTTGAAATCCTTATTTAACATTAATGCCATATGAGAAGCTATATTATCATCTCCTAATGATTCCTTTTTACAGTAAATGTATGTGCGGATATCTTCCATGTGAAAAATGCCAAGCAGGGTTTTGGAGAAAGCCCCTTCCACATTATCCAATATGGATTTGAATGGATGATTCTTAAATATAAACCTCTTCCTCTCTGCTACATCAAACACAACTAGGGTTTCCATACTTACTTGTTGTTTGCTTATGTAGGGTTTCCATGAAATTCTAAAATGGCACGATGGCTTAGGGCTACGCTTCAAACTGATTATCCATTTTTTCAAACTGCCAAACTATTATGCCTTCATGCTTTGATGTCTTAGTGCTCTAATTCTCTTTAATTTTTGTGCTCTTGATTGTAATTGTGAAAATGATCGACTATGAACTTCTTTTTATACGATCTGCCACATTTAATGCTTGCAACTATACATAGAGATTTTCAAACTTTGATCTTGATACAATTTAGATAATGCATGAATGCATATAGCTGTAATCTGTGCTTTTAACCGTGAATCCAAAGGCGCATACTCAGAAGTGAGTATACCAACCATGCAGGGGTTCTGATCTAGAATAGCTCCCCCTAAGTCCAGGAAGGTCTATTCAGGAAAAAGTAGAGGGTGCGTCCACTGAGGATGCATCAACTAATTTGTCAACATTTTTTTCTTTCTTAACTTCAACCCATATTTTGCTTGAATCTTCATTTTCTTTGACAAAATTGACTTCTCCTTTCTCTTCAAATAGAGACTTTTTGGGATCTTCTTGTTTTTGAGTTTTGGATCTGCAAAACCTTGTGATATGTTTATCCTTTCCACATGTGTGACAAATGATAGGAGGTTTGATGTTCTTGCTCATCATGCTGCATTGCTTTGCTGTGTGTCCATTGTAGTTGCATATCTGACATGTAATGTTCTACAAATTTCTCAAGAGTTGGTTTCTTTGATTGTTTTGATTCATACTTCTGTGATTCTGCTGATGTTGATTCTTATGACTTGTTCTGCAATGTATAGCCCTATGACCAAACTTATTACAGGAGTAACAATAACATTGAAAAGGTCTTACCTCTTTGCAATCTTTTGCCAAATTCCCATGTTTATTGCATGCATAACAAGTTCTGTTAACTTGCTTGATTTCTCTTCTAGGTGGTTCAGATATAACCTCTATAGTATCTTCAAATTTCTTAGCTTCTGAAGATGCTTCAAGTGTTTTTTCTTTCTCTTGTGATGATTTGATTTCATCTTGTGCTGTATTGAATCCAAGACCAGAAGTGTTCCCCTTTTTTCTTTGCGCATTGAGCTGGGATTGAATCAAATCAAAACTTGTGTGAAGTTTATCAATCTTATCCTTTGCTTTTGTTAATTTAGATTCCAACTTCTTCTTCATGTTTTCCAATTCCAAGACTTTCATGTTTGCATGCAGAAGTTTATCTTCCAATTGATTTATTTCTTTGATCTTTTATTCAATGGTGTTCTGGCTATCTGTAAGATGTTCCTCCAGATCTTCAAGTTTATCTTTTAGAGATTTGTTCTCTTCATTAAGTTTTTTGACCATTTTTCCTAGATCACTTGTAGAAAAATATTTCAGATCTTTTCTTAGTCTTTTGATAAGTATTTGAGAGCCATCATTTTTCAATCTTAGTTCTTCATTTTCCTTCTTAGATCTGTCAAGATCTTCAAGAGCTGCTTCAAGATTATTTTTCAAATGTTTTTCTTTAGCTGAGTCCATGATCTTCTCAAGTGGTTAAACTTTCTTTCAGAGGACCAGAGCTCTGATACCAATTGTTAGAAACACTGAGAGGGGGGGAGGGGTGAATCAGTGTTTATCTACTTATTATATTTTAGCCAATTAAACATATATCAAATGTGCATCCAAAGAAACATAACAAAAGAACACATAACACATGATATGATTATGGAGAACCTTGATCAGAGGAAAACTTTGGTGGGGATTAGTACCCAATAAATATTGTACTAGGTATAATGAACCTATTAAAGTTCCTTTTCCTTGTTAGAAGCAATCTTTACAAATTGAGTACAATGACCTGTCTAAAGGTCTGACCCTATTAGGATTCTTTTACAATAACCCTGTTAGGGGTGTATGGCTCACTGCCCAAATAATTTGAAGGCTGCAACCCTCTGAATGTTGATATGCACTATATCAAAAATGAACTGCTGTAGTGACACTATTGTCTAATCAGTTCCATGTATGCGTGGATGCTCTTACTTCTTTAAAGAGATAAATCATCTTCTGACTTCATTATACTATCCCTTTGTATCTTCTTCTTACATAATAATCGACACTTGTAATATATCTTTACATTACATACTTATATCTTCAAATCAGAATAGGCGAGACCCAAAACAAATCATTATTCGGCCCTAAAACAAAAATACATAATGCTTCTGAATAAGTCGGCCCAAGCATGTTTACAATAAAATTAATTAAATTATTACAAACTTATAACTAAAGGTGCTTAGCCATTACATTATAAAATCATACACGCTGATCAAAACTGTAGTCAGCTTCCATGCTCTGTTTCCTAGACTGCAGGTCTACTAATCTATCTGTAAATTTTCTATACTGATGTTTCATACTCTGTGCATTTGGATCTAGTATGTATATACACCATAGAGTATATATATAAGCATGCATGTTCTAGTGTGATCTCTAACATGTGCGTTGATGTGCTGATCTCTGTATCTCTTTGTTTGTCCTATTTTTTGTACTTAGTCATTTTATCTTCTAAGTTATCTTTGACAGAAACTTAGTATGACTTTGTTGCCATGATTGACAACACAAAATAATTCATGCTTCCTCAAGAAGTCAACTTTCCAACAATACCCTTGTGATTTCTCATAACTTAACCATTCCACTTGGTCTTCTTGTTAAATATCCTTCATCAATCAATAGATATGGTACTCAAACAGATAGCAATAGTCTCACCAGTTAAGGTTTGACATCAATGACAAAACAACAATTGTTTCCATTGTATCTTTACAACATATTGAACAGGGTTGTATATAGAATAAAAATATTCGATCCATACCTTTCACATTTCAAGGTAATGATACAATGGACAATCTAAGTAAAGTCCTTGATGAATTTTATATTTGCTTTACTTATTTGGAGAAGGCCACAGACATGAATTTTAAGAGAGAATACATGGAAAAATGTTGGAGGAGATATGTCAGTCACTAAAATGGGATATCAATATTTCAATACCACTATCTCTGGTATTAGGTCTTGCATTGAGCATGAAAAGAAGATGTATATCTAATGCATAAACCCTTCCACGCATGTAAAAAATGTAGTAGACATAATACATAATGATGAGAAGACATTGGATGATTTGGAAAATAATTATGAGCCCTCCTCACAATCTATTTCTAATATGGATAAGAAAGTGTAGTGGTTAGTGGAAAAAATCAGTGTGCTTGAAACTGAGAAGTCAAGAGTGTTGGGGAGATTTTCTATGTTGAAGAGTATGCTTACTCCTAAATTATCAATTCTGGAGAAACACCTGGATGACATGGAGACACCAAAGAAGTCCCTTGATGAAGGTCTACCTATGGTACTTAAGGATGCAAATATATCATCATTTTCTCTAAATGGTCTTATTCATGTAGGTCAAATTTTAGAGATGACATGAACAATAGACTTAAAGATCTTGGAAACATCTTTTCAAGATATTCTTCACATGGTCTAAATTTTTGGTGAGCAACTCTATAATTTTGATGTGTATATAGTTATATTTTTTAGTATACCTTTTCCATTTATGTCAAAGGGGGAGAAATAAGTATAGTGTGAAAAAAGTAGACAGTAGTAATAAGTGATGAGGGAGTAATACGTGATGTCAATAGTTTGGTATTTGACACTTAGTCATTTTTCAGTAAGTGTTGCTATCAATACCAAAGGGGGATATTGTTAGCAAGTGTCCTGATGAGCATAGCTTAGAGGTTATCATTTATGGAAAAACTAATTATTGGCATGGTCTCTTCGAGTGTAATTTAGTTTTGGTGAATTTAATTAGAAAAATGACTAAGTCCAGGAAGCAATTGACAGAGCACAGTTGTACAGTTTTTCTTGGCGAGCACAATATATACCAAATTAAGTCATATGATATTAGAGGATTGTAATACAAGATGTAATAGACCTTCAGTTAAGGTCTCTTTCATTTTGGAGTTGACTAGACATAGTTACAACTTGTTGAAGTTATGCGAAGACAATGCAATAATGAAACATGGCAGATGAGTGGTCGCGATGATTAAGGGAGTATTATGTGAAATCCTAAAGTGCTACTTTGGATTTAGTTTGGGTCCTACCCTAATTTTGTTGATGTATGGTCTTTGACTATGTATTTTCTATTTGATTAAGTGTTGGAAATGTTCTAGGATGTACAAGTGTGAGCCGACTGGAGGAGTCTTTGAGATTGATTATATATGAGTATATGTTTTGAGATGCGAAGATATGTATGGAAAGAACACATGCATTGTGATGTCAGAATTAGACACCGTATGTTGTGAGCTTTAACTGAGACTATTTGAGCATAGAAGATGCCTCTATAGTTCATATTGATAAATCATTGCAATAGACAGTTTTGTTTTGTAAGAGAAGTGAGCTCCCTGTATACTCCTAACAAAGTTTCTATCCTTTAACAAGGATATGTACTAAATGTAATGTTCAGCTCCTAATAGGGCTAGGTCTCCTTACAGGGACACTATACTCTTAGTGCATTATTTGTAGGTATCATCCCCACTGGGGTTTTCCCTTAGCCAGAGTTTACTCATTAAAAAATCATGGTGTTATGAGTTGTTTACTTTGTGTGTATGCTCTTCTTATATAAGTAATTGAATGGTTAAGTTTGAAATTAAAGTGATGTAATATTAACTCACCCCCCTCAGTATTACTTAATCCTAATATTAATTATATTTCTTTAGTTTTTAATTTGCTTCTTTTTCAATTTATATCTCTTTCCTCAATGACTCATTCATCTCCCTAAGTCTTTAATTCTTAGTTAATACTTGAATATTCTCTATAGCAGCATCCCTCATTTGAGTCTGATATAGGGTAAATTATTGTCTTAGTTTGATAATATCTTCACCTTTTTCTTTTAGTGCATCATCAAAAATTTTCTTGGTAGCTTCTGCAATCCTTTTTCCTTCCAGATCTTCAAAATTCCCGGTTGTCTAAATTTCAAGCTCTCTTTTTAGATTAGCCACATTTTCTTTATGCTTCTTGTTCTTTTCCAATAGATTTTCTACTACTTCTTCATATTCTCTAGATGTACTTCCTTCAAATATTTTTTCTATGTAGTCTTGACTTTCAATTAGTTGATCCGCAAGTTCTCTGATCTTTGAAAGAGAGTGTCTCATCTCTTCCTTTAGCTCCTTGATCATATTCTTTGCATTATCAAGTTGCATCTCATACCTATACTCTTCCATGATACTGGATCTTTCCCCAAGCTATTAGAATTATCACCAAGAGGACCTATGATTTGATGCCAATTGTTGGAAATTGTTAGAATAGACCCAAAGGATAACTGAGAGGGGGGGTGGGGTGAATCAGTTATCAGTAACTTTAATTCTTTTTGCTTCTTTAACTTCAGAATATAATAAATTAAATGCACATTCAGATTACACAGTACACAACACACAATTTGATTACGGGGAAACCAAATGGTAAAAACCTCAGTGGGAGTTAACACCCACAATGAACTATACTTGTTAATAGTAATCCGTGTTAGAAGATATTCCAACCCTGTTAGGAGTTGTACTTTACAATGCAATAAGTATAGTGACCTGGTTAAGGGTCAGACCCTATTAGGAGTCTTTTACAAATAACCCTATTAGGGGTGGTGGACTCACTGTCCAAAATCTCAATACTTCAATGGTGAAGGCTACAACCTTCTGTAGAATAGATATGCACTATATCTGATTGATTAACTATAGAGTAGACCTGCTATCTTGATCAGTTCCAATGTATTGTAATCTTTACTTGCTTCTTCACATAGAACCTTGATGAATGAACCGCATCTGATATTCTGCTCTGTACATTTTCTGTCTCTTTTCATATCATTCACACTTAGCATATTAAAAATGACTTTCTATAAGTATCTTCCTCAAAGTATGAGATCATGGGACCTGTAAGACAACTCTTAATAAAATCCTTGTTGGCTTTACTAATCATGCAAACAATATTAAGTCTGTGCAACACAAATTGAATAGACGTGATGCTTCACTAAGTCGGCCTCACCAAATTATCTCTAACTTTGCAATCTTCTTGAAACACATTTGGCACCTTTAGATAACTATCATCGAATCATAACTAATCATGAATATACACATGCATATCCTGAAGATAGGCACAACTCAAGAAACACAATACATACATCGACTATGAACAGATACTCTTCCAAAACTGTAACTGCCAATAACAGAATTACACAACTTGACTCAAACATCATATCTAGATTTGCATGTATGAACATAACATAATAAACATTTCTTTAACATGTATCTAACCATGCAAGGCTTGATATCATCATTCCAATAAGTACATACAGAAACACTACTGTGTATTATATGTTGTCATCAATGAAAAACATACAATCAATCAACTGTACAAAAACAAATCTCCAACAATCTCCCCCTTTGACATTGATGGAAACATATGATATTAAAAACATCCTCTATTCATGGTGTCCTCTTTCTGATACAATCTTCTCAATATCCTCATTAAGGATTCCTCTACACTACTTCAGTTCTTCTGAGTGTTTTTATACTCCCCCAGAGTATATGCTCCCCCTTACTATATAATCCCCCTTTGACATCAATGGCAAAGGGCACCATAAACAATTAGGCACATGTAATACTCTAGAAGTAGAGTAGTCAACCATTCATCAGTCACACAGGACTGATGTACTTGCTTCTTTTTCTAATCAGACTCAGGAGAGGGAATTACTCCCAACTTCTCCCTGAGATACTCAAAAGTATCTTTTGCTAAATGTTTTGTAAAAATATCTGCCAACTATTCTTTGGTGCTCACATAGTCCAATTTCACTTCTTTGTCTGCAACTTTTTCTCTTAGAAAGTGGTACTTGATCTCTATGTGTTTTGTCTCTGCATGCATCACAAGGTTCTTAGACATGTTAATAGTGCTAGTATTATCATAGTGAATAACAATAGGATAATCAACCTAAATACCAAAGTCTTTAACCATCTTCTTGATCCAAACCATGGTTGAGCAATTCAATGCTACTGCAACATATTCAGCTTCTACTGTAGACTGAGAGATATAGTTCTACTTCTTTCTTATCCAAGAAACCAACCTATCTCCAAGAAATAATACTCCTCCCAAAATACTCTTCCTATCATCAATACATCCTGCCCAATCTGCATTTGTATACACACAAAGTTGTACATTCTTTGATTTAGGATACCATAAACCATAGTCTATAGTTCCCTTTAGATATCTGAATATCCTCTTGATTTCCATTAGGTGATTCTGCTTGGGTTCAGTTGCAAATCTTCCAACAATGCCAACTGCATTAGATATGCAGGTCTAGATTGAGTTAGATAAATGATTTTTCCAATCATAGATTTGTACAATGTCTTATCAACTATTGTGGAATCATCAGATTTTGAAATCTTGCTTCCTGTTATCATCGGAGTACATACTAGCTTACAGTCTTCCATATTAAAGGTCTTAAATATTTCCTTCACATATTTTGACTGCTTAATGAATATACCTTTATCTGTCTACTTTACATTTAGTCCCAAAAAGTATTTTATAGGACCAATCATGCTCATTTCAAATTCATTCTACATTTCTTTTGCAAATGCTACACTAAGCTTGTCATTACCACCAAAGATAATGTCATCAAAAAATATAGAACCTAGTAGTAATCCATTAGATGTCTCTCTTGTGAATAAGTTACAATCTATTGTACCTTTCTTGAATCCAATCTTGGTAAGATAACCATCAAGTCTCTCATACCAAGCTCTTGGGGTCTGTTTAAGACCATAGAGTGCTTTCTTCAATCTGCATACCATGTCTGGTTTATTTGAAAGATTAAATCCTTCAGGCAGTTCTATGTAAACTTCTTCTTTTAAGTCACCATTTAGAAAGGCTGACTTTACATCCATTTGATAAACTTTAAAGTCTTTGAATGTTGCATAGGCCAAGAAAAATTTAATGGCCTCTAGTCTTCTCGCAGGGGAAAATGTATCAGTGTAGTCTATTCCTTCTCTCTGTGCATATCCTTTACATACCAATCTTTCTTTGTTTCTTACTACTGTACCATCTTCATTCATCTTGTTTCTGAATACCCACTTTGTTCC
>MU223174.1:5341277-5390448 GCA_018584345.1 Thuja plicata | reverse complement strand
TATCAGTGTAGTCTATTCCTTCTCTCTGTGCATATCCTTTACATACCAATCTTTCTTTGTTTCTTACTACTGTACCATCTTCATTCATCTTGTTTCTGAATACCCACTTTGTTCCAATCACATTTTTTTTCACTGGGTCTAGGAACCAATTCCCATGTCTCATTCTTAATTATTTGATCTAATTCTTCTTTCATTGCATTCTTCCAATCAGAATCATTACAAGCATCTTCAACACTTAAGGGTTCAATCTATGAAAGTAAACATACCTCTTCATCTATTGATAGACTTTTAGCTTTTGATCTCATCAAAACATTGCTTCTCTGATCTCTAATAATGTCATCCTTTGAATGGTATCTAGATGTGAATTTAGGAACCTTAGGTGTTACTTCTTCTTTTGTAATCTATGATTCTTCTCTGCTTGATTCAGGGTCATTGCATGAGACATCAATGTAATCAAACATTTGTTCAATAACATTATCTTTGTTGCTAGGCCTGGGTTCATCTTCAATCATAGGTGCATATTCATAGTACCTCTCTTGAACCATAAACTTTTCATCAATTTTTACATGAGTACTTTCAATTATCTTTTTCAATCTCAAATTGAAACATCTGTATGCTTTTCTTTTAGTAGAGTAACCAAGGAAAATACCTTCATCACTTCTTGCATCAAACTTACCAACACCATCATCTCTCTTGATGTAACACTTGCTGCCAAAGATTCTGAAGTATTTCACTATAGGTACATTACCAAACCAAAGTTCATAAGGTGTTTTGTCCATGCCTGGCCTTAGTTGTGTTCTGTTGATATTATAGACTACTGAATTGATTGCATCTCTCCAATATGTGTGTGAAACTTTTCCTTCAATCATCATAGTGTGTACTGTATCAAGTATAATCTTGTTTCTCCTTTCTACAATCCCATTCTGCTGTGGGGTTCTGGGAGCACTCAATTGTCTTTTGATTCCATGTTCTTCACAGTAGTCATAAAACTAGTCAGAGGTGAATTCTCCTCCTCTATCTGATCTCAGACACTTCAGTTTTAATCTAGATTCATTCTCAACTTTAGCTTTGAATATTTTGAATTTTTCAAAGGCTTCAGACTTCTGTTTTAAAAATGCAACCTGCATCATCCTTGAAAAAGCATCAACAAACAAAATAAAATACCTTTCTCTATAGTATGATCTTGTTTGAGTAGGACCACATAAATCTGTATGCACTAGGTCTAATTTGTTTTTAGCTGAGTTATTCTTTCTTCTAAAAGAGCTCCTTACATGCTTTCCCATAACACATTCCCTGCATATTTTGTCTACTGGTCTTGCAATACTAGGAAGATCTCTAACTGATTTGACATTGCTTATCTTAACTATATTATCAAATTTGATATGATAGAGTCTCTTATGCCATAACCAACTGTCATCCACTTTTGCAAAAAAACAACTTACATCTGAATTGAGCTGAAAAATTACCTTTTGTTTTTGATCCTAATGCAATCACGTTTCTATCTTTGTTGCAAATGATGCATTTGTTATTTTTGAACTCCAAATGATAACCTTTGTCAAGTAGCTGTCCAACACTTAGTAAATTGTGATGTAGTCCATCAACATGAAAAACATCATCTGTCTTATTCTTTCCATCCAGAGTAATGGATCCTCTATCTTGACAGGTTTAGGAGTGTTATCTCCAAATCTAGCCATACCACCTTTGTATTTTTCTAGATGAACAAATCTATCTTTATCACCTGTCATGTGGTGAGAGCATCCACTATCAATGATCCAATTAGTTCTACTGTCTGCTTTGGAAATAAGGGCTAACTTATCCATGTCTTTAAGGGAAATGAATCCAATTTCATCTTCTCCTGAATCTTCATCAGTTACACCTTCTTCATCATGATAACATTCCTTTCTATATTTAGGTTTATAATTAGATCTGAACTTCTTGACTCTTGTGGGACACTTAGATGCAAAATGACCAATCTTGTTACATGAAAAACATTTGAATGGAAGCTGTCCTTCATATTTTCCTTTTCCTTTCTTTTCTCTTTTAGCAATCATAGCTATGATTTCTTCTAGTTCTTCATCAACATATTCTTTCTCATTATGGCTAGAGATTTCTAAGGATTTCTTACCATGGACTGAGGCTTTAAAAGTTGTTTCACCTTTAGGTTCAGTCTTCAATCTTGATATCTCAAATGCAGAGATTTTACTGATCAAAGTCTCTCTCTTGAAGTCTTGTGAGAATTTCATAGTTTCCTCTAGAATACTGATCTTGTTTTCATAATTTGATGTTAGAGTAGTTAACAACTTGTCCATTATATCTTCCTCTGATATTTCTCCACCATTGTTTCTAATTCCAGAGACTGCTTCATTTATCCTCTGATTGGAGGCTCTAATGTTTTCTTCAGGAAACATCTCAAGATTGTTGTATTTCTTTTTCCATGTCTTCCTACATGCATTCTTAGCTTGGATATCTTCTTCAAACATATCTTCTAAATACTTCCATATGGTGTATGCTCTGTCAATTTTCTTGATCTCAGAAGATTCACTGTCGGATAGGGCACTGATTAGGACTTCTTTAGCAATTGCATTATTGGTAAATGTCTCCTTTTGTCTATTAGTAGTATCATCCTGTGCAAGGTATTTCAGAGATGGAATAACAACTTCTTGTGTAGCTATCTCAAAGATCTCAAAGCCAACACATTGTAGATGTGTTATGATTTTGTTTTTCCAATCTAGATAATTTTATCCATCGAACTTAGGGCTCTCTTTTTTGAAGCACGCCATATGATCTCCCTTAAACTGTTAGGCTTCTTCTCCAAGGCACTTGGATCTGATACCAATTGTTAGAATAGACCCAAAGGATAATTGAGAGGGGGGGTGAATCAGTTATCAATAACTTTAATTCTTTTTTCTTCTTTAACTTCAGAATATAATAAAGTAAATGCACATTTAGATAACACAGTAAACAACACATAATTTGATTACGGGGAAACCAAATGGTAAAAACCCCGGTGTGAATTATCACCCATAATGAACTATACTTGTTTATAGTAATCCCTGTTAGAAGATATTTCAACCCTATTAGGAGTTGTACTTTACAATGCAATAAGTATAGTGACCTGGTTAAGGGTCAGACCCTGTTAGGAGTCTTTTACAAATAACCCTGTTAGGGGTGGTGGAATCACTATCCAAAAGCTCATTGCTTCAATGGTGAAGGCTACAACCTTCTGTAGAATAGATATGCACTATATCTGATTGATGAAATGTAGAGTAGACCTGCTATCTTGATCAGTTCTAATGTATTGTAATCTTTAACTGCTTCTTCACATAGACCCTTGATGAATGAACCACATATGATATTCTGCTCTGTACATTTTCTATCTCTTTTTATATCATTCACACTTAGCATATTACAAATGACTTGCTATAAGTATCTTCCTAAAATTATGAGATCATGGGACCTATAAGACAACTCTTCATAACATCCTTGTCAGATTTACTAAGCACGCAAACAATATTAAGTCTGCGCAACACAAACTAAATAGACGCGACGCTTCACTAAGTCGGCCTCACCAAATTATCTCTAACTTTGAAATCTTCTTGAAACATGTTTGGTTCCTTTAGATAACTATCATAAACTCATAACTAATCATGAATATACACATGCATATCCTGAAGATAGGCGCAACTCAAGAAACACATTACATACGTCGACTCTGAATAGATACTCTTCCATAACTGTAACTGCCAATAACAGAATTACATAACTTGACTCAAACATCATATCTAGATCTGTGTGTATGAAAATAACATAATAAAAATGTCTTCAACATGTATCTAACCATGCAAGGATTGATATCATCATTCCGATAAGTACATATAGAAACACTACTATGTATTATATGTTGTCATCAATGACAAACATACAATCAATCAACTGTACAGAAACAAATCTCCAACATAAATAATAAGTACTAAGAGGGATGGGGGGGGGTGAATCAGTACAAATAAATAGTGAACTAATTCAACCACTGATCTAAATAGCTTCTGAAATAGTTTTCCAAACAATAAATCAAAAAACTGATGCAAATACATAAAAGAAAGTAATAAAATGCATCCACAATTTCCATACACATAAAACATATATTATCACATGGAAACCCTTGTAAGATGGAGAAAAACACAGTGGGGATGACACCCACAAGCCCAATACTACAGTATATGAGTTTTCCCTGAGCTACAAATACCCTTTCTAAGGTTTCATCCGGTTAGGAGTGACTAGTATAATGTTAGGAGTACAATAAGATCAACTATGATATACTCCACTAGAGGATTTTAAACCTCAATAAAGAAGTTACCCTGTTAAAGGATTTACAAAAGTAAGTTGTTAGAGCTCACCCGATTAAGGGATTTTGCTTGCTGCAACTATTAGGGAACAACATGATTAGTGATATGGATGTAGAACTGATTTCTTGTTAGATCCTATAAGTTCTCTATACTCTGTAACTTCTCTTTTCTCTCTCCTCTCTGATTGCAACCTCAACTTGAAATCACAAAACCCTAATCACCCAAAAAAACTCTTGAATCTTCTCTTAACAAAAGGAACAACTCTACTTTTCAATATGAGCAATTCCTATAAATAAACAACTTGCACCGACATAAAAATGATCTTCAAATTTATTTTCATCGACATAACCATGAAAAATTGATAATATCGATGAAATAAATGATTTATCATGACCATGTTAGCTCAAGATAAGATATTCAAGTTTATATCTCCAATGTGGTTAGCATGTTTTGGCTTCTCCAATATAACACCTTAAATCCGTCTTAAATATTTGTATCGCTTTCATAAATACCAATACATTGGATGTATAATATTTATTCCATGTCATCATATCATTAGAGACAATCACACATACTTTACCACTCAATTATTTGTGATCTACCGACTGGTAGATCAAGAACATAAGTGTTATACCCATTTTAGTGTTTGTGACAATAAACAATCTATCACCGCTCAAGCAAATAAGTTATGGTTGGAACCACATTGCAATATAAGCTGTTTGAAGCTAAATATGCAACTACTCCTCATAATCCCATTTGTACCATGATTTCCACCAAAGTGATGTTTACCTAGTCTACCGATCTTCTAGGCTTAGCCAATTTTCAGTATTACCACCTTACCGATTGTATCTTCACTTTACATGTAGTATATTATGATTGTACTCACTTAGTTTTACTGTATTGCTTAGTTGACATCAATGAAAACTAAATAAATGAATCCTTATAAGTGAACCACAATATCAAGCAATCTCCTAACATAATACCAACACCTTGTTACCTTCTCCTTCCCTCTTCTATTTCTCTCCAGCTGAACCTCTTTCCCCCAAATTTTAGCATGTCTTTTTAGTTTGGCCTTACAATTCTAACCCTCTTAGGATATTCTATTTCCTCAAAATTAAATTAATCTTCCATATCATTGATCCAATCAATCAACTCTTATGGATTATAATTTCCAGAAACTGTGGAAACATCAATTTTGGGTCTCTTCCCAATCTTGGAAACAACCTTAAAAAAGTAGTTTTGTTTGGATCTCTAGGCATTTCTTTCTCTTCTTCAAACTATCCTTCTTCTTTAGATTCATCCTCACTTTCATATCTTACCCTAATATAATCTCCTCCTCTTTCATTTCTTTTACTTGTCTTTGGAGATATCTATAACCCTCTTTTGTCACACTAGAGATTCTTTCACCTCAATTCCTTCATTGAGGCATTTTCATTATTTTATTCTCAAACCAACAACCACAGTCCTAGTGCAAACTACCTCACATTAGAAAATCTATTTACACACTTAGGAACTTCTTCTCTGATACCACTTAATGAATTTTACTCCCCTTTCTAACCAAAACACACACACACAACAAAATAAGGAAATAAATAGAAAATTGCAAGAACATAAACACTTGCTTCTATTATCTTCAATGAAATGACATTACAATATTCAGAAAAATAACATGCTACGACCTCATGGGAAATTTTATTGCAACAATATTTTAGAGAGAGCCACAAATTATCTTTAAGTAACTAAACTTCTCAAACCGACGAACCTTGAAACCCTAATTCATTCTTGTATATGTAGCACCAATAACCACCATAGAATATTCTAGAAAGTGAAACTTTTTGATTTGGGAGCCTAGGGTAAAAATTCCTACCTAAGTGATTCTTCTCTCTCCTCCATTATGTATTGAAATAATGCACATTGCATGACAATATATATCACCGGGGAGGTAGGTATAAGCCCAAACTCACATACTATGATTGTGATGTTTTGACAGAGGTCTGACTTGCGAATAATATGAAGTTGGGTAGTCGAGGGGAAATTGAAACCTTTGAACCACTTTGCAAGTTGGGATGAGAGCCCAACTTGCCGATAATACATGATGTCAGGTAGTCAGAGGGAAAAGTAAAAACTTGAACTTTCATACTTGGTTTTTGTTCACCACCAGGAATGTAATTGGAACAATCGATGCTCAAACAAAAGACTTACAAAAAAGTAAACTTGCTAAAACTAGTAACTTTTCCCAAATTATCCCTTATTTAAAATCTAAACAATATTTTTGGGTAATGTAAGATTGCTCTTACACCCTAGATGCTTATGCATCAACATGTTGATGAATCCAACTCATAACATTTTCACTTATGATTTTGTGTTTAGAAATGATTTATATGCATTGAGTTGTTCCATTTTATGCATTTATTTCTAATTTTTAGTCTTATTTTTTCATTCATTGGTAAAAAAGACATAAAAAATTCACCTTTTTATCTCTTATTTTGGCATTAGGCATACAATTTCATGTGAAAAATGAAAAATTATTTTTGTTTCTTTTTTAATTAGACTAGTATCAAAATGCATAAATTCTATAAATTAATTTTACTATGCTTCCTTAGAGACTCTCCTATCCATGTGGACATTTTGGTCTAATAAGATACTATTAACATTTATTTTAAGGACGTCCCTCCTAAGGAAGAGGTCTTAAGGAGCCATTATGATCTTTCTCCTAAATGTGCCTCCCCTGTTAGGATCATTGGTGCAAGAGGATGATATAATGGCTATTTATCCAAATGATATCATACTTTCTATGCATATCATTGATAGTCCCTCTATAAATGAGGTCTTAATGAGTAATATTTGTACCTCTCCTAAAGATCATCTTACTCATAACAATATTTGGAAGCAAGAGAATGATATTACCCCTCTTAAGGACACTCTACCTTTTCTACACCTACATGACACATCTCCCATAGATGAAGCATTGATCAATCATACTTTCACCTCTCCTAAGGTATCTTTTTCCTCTCATACATCTTATCATAGACATCAATATCTTTTGAAACAAGATGATTTTATGCATTTCATCTATGAATTATCTCCTAACATACCATTGAATAAAGATAAAGACTGAGATGAGAACACTTCTAATCAACCTACAAAAGTTTATAAAAATAATGTTTATGGGATTAATCACCTCCCTATAGAGGTAAATCCTTTGTATACAATAAATTTTATTACCTCATGATGAAATCCTTACACATTCCAAATCAATGATATATCATGAGATTTTATATGATATGATTCCTACACAAGCATATAGTGGACAAGATCTTGGAAAGATGGAACAAGTATCTATACATCCTCCTCCTTCACAAGGCACTAGATCTATAACTCATGAAAATTTTGTTCAAAACCCTTTTCAAAAGTTTATCACTCATTTATTATCTAATTAAAACACAAATACTTCTCTTACTTTCTCATCTCACAATGTTAGCATACAAATACAATAACTTGTTGACACTGGTACTATAAACATAGTGCCTTAGCATTTACTTCACCTATTATGTTACTCCACATCATGTTATATTAGTGTCTTACTTCATTGGAGGCTATTTATTTTCCATGGTTATATTCTTTACTTTTCAATCTTTCATTGTGATCATCATAATAGGTCTTATTTCCTTGTATTTCCACTTGTGGGGAAAGGTTTCCCTTTTCAATTAATTCTCCTTCCAAAGGGCTTATTTTACCTTTTCTGATTTTCAACTTTTATAATGGAAAATCATTTATGCCATGGAATCCTTTGTTTTCCACAAAATCTCATCTTTATTAACAACCTTTCTCTTACTTCAAAGTTTATATCTATTATAAATGGTATTTCACTTAAAGGTTCATAATGTGTTGTCCTCTCTTTTTCAAAAGATCTATTATCTCTTTGTTATTTGTATCAATTATAACATATTGTTTTTCCTTCCATGGACTTGTTTTTTTGACAATATTCTCTTTTCGAGAGATTGATATCCTTGTTTACAATCTCTTCCTTGCGTGGGAGTGTATATCTAGATCATTAACTTAGAGTGTGGAATGTGTTACCTTTTTCCTTGCCACTATTATTGGGGGGAAAGGTGTTTTATTTGACTCTTTTTATCTCTTTATAGGGATCCACTTTCCTTGGTGGAGTGGTGTTTTTTTATCATGTGACATCCTTTTCTTATACAAAATTGTTTGTTTTTATTTGGGGCTCTCTCTTATACAAGAGGTGTGCATCCTTGATCACAAAATCTTCCTTATTTGTAAAAGCATGTTAATCCTAAACAAACACCCTTACTTGGGGGCTCAAAGTGTGTCATTATTCATCAGGAATCCCCTTTTCACCTAGAAATAGGGGTTTAAAAGGCAAATTATTATTCTCCTCCCCTCTTTATCTTGAAGATGTTATTTTGTTAAATAATTCTTCTTGGAGGTTGATGTATTATAACAAGACATCTTCCTTCCAAGGGAATCTTTGCACTACTACAAGATATCCTTTCACAGTTATCTTTTCCTTAGCTAATAAGAGTTTGGTCTCTTTTTTAAGGGTTACAAATACATTGTTTCTTTAAGGACATCTCCTTATTTTTAGAAGTAGGTATCCTTGTTCTATTTTCCTTACTATTCTACCATAGCCCATGTTTCCATATTAAGGAGGGGGTCATACATGCATCCTCATTTTGTATTATATAACATATTACTTTGGTGACAATGCTTTCCTTAGGACTAATCCTCCTCTGGTGTATTTCATTGTGGATAATAGTTTGCTTGTTTATACTTTTTTATGAGTTGACATGGATAACATAACTTTCTAGACTATCAATTCCATTATTTTGTGCCCTTGTGTGCTCCTATGCGTTGTTTTTCAGTTTCCTTAGAGACAATGATTTCCTTGGATATTTTTTTACTATATAATAAATTTCCTTTAGAGATAATGATTTCCTTGGGAAAATCCTCTTTAGAGGATTTTATTGTGAAAAATGCTTTACTTAGTTATCCTTGGATAGGTTTAACTATCATAACACAACTTGATAGACCATTTGACCTATTCTATTTCATTTTTAAGTTAGAGTTGACTGTTGGAATTAAATGGGAAGTAGTACTGAGAGGGGAGGGGTGAATCAATACCTCTAAAACTTTTAGCACTTTACACAATTTATCATTAGTAATCATTCAATTCTAATTTACCAACCATTACTATTATTATTTCTTATGCATCTAATGTTTGTTCACAATCTTTAATAGTTTTCAATCATTCATAGAAACATTAATGAAATTGACAAACACATAACACAAGATATGGTATCGCAGAAAACTCCTGTTAGGAAGTAAAAACTGCGGTGGGCATGGCACCCACAAAACTTCACTATCTATAGAATGGAAGGGAGCTGGTTAAGGCTTACAATTTGATCACTTCTGATGATCTACCTTGTTAAGAGTATTAAGGTGGAGAACTATTAAGATATAATCTATTAAGAGCTTTAGCAACATTGATTTAAGTGTGCACTCAGTAATGAGATTTACAATAGGATAGTTAAGCCCACTTTTCTTGAAAGGATTTCATTAGTGTACTACACTTGTTAGAATGAGTAAAAATGTTGACCTAACTGTATGCAATCTACTATTGCTGATTTTCAGATCCATTAAAGCCTTTACAATAATAATATCACCTTAAGTGATTGATGAATACCTTTTCTCTGCTTGTCGGTAGCCTCTGTTTTGTTCTTGAAAACCGATTTGATTCTGTTTGTGTTCTTGTGCATGAATTCTTTGTCTGGTATTTAGTTTCTCTTCATGGATACTATCTTCATTGAACAACAACAATTCTCAATGGATTGAGCACCTATTTATACAAGTATTGACCTATCTTGGAATTCACGATTTACAATGTTAACTCTCATATCCAAGGTTTACAACTTGACCTTGATCTTTAGTTTGCATGTTTTAAAACAATAAAACTAATTAAAACAATAAAAATTATATTTCTTCCTCCACACATAATGGATTTAAAAGCAAATCAAGAAGTTATAAATACAACTTCAGTGATTTATTTGACGTGGAAAGTTAGATCCACTTTTTGCGGGATGTAACTGACTGTCGGTTCTTGGTTGTCGATTTGAACTTGTAGTCTGTCGGCATTCCTTGACTGAACTGTTCATCGGGTTCCCTATATCTATCAAGTTCCTCTCTTTTCTATACTGTCAGGTAGCACTATTGTTACTCATTAGGTATTGTTTACCTTTTTGTCATCGGGTAACACTTAATAGTGTTTGTTAGGTAACCTTAGCATCAGATAGTGCTGTGCCCTGTGTGTCAGTGTAGAGTAAACTAATGGTGCAAATGACATTTTTCTCTAAGTATACTAATGGAAAAATCTAAAGCCTTCAATCTCCCCCTTTGACATTAGTAGAAAACTGATATGTGCATAATACTGAAATTATTACACCATATTTATATCCTTGTCATAATATGACTCCCCCTTACTGTGTGCATTGGTATAGTGTATGTATATGTACATGTATACTATTTATTCTCTGAGTGTACATTATTTCCCCTTTCTTCCACTATACATATGATTTCCTCCTTTAACTGAGGTGATGTACATATCAAATTCCCCCTTTCTTTCATACTGATGACAAAAAAAAATGTACAACTTACAATATTCCAAAATTGTGACAAAAATGTGTAACTTACAATGTGTCAAATACATTAGAATGGGTAATTTTGATATCTTCCATTAGTTTCTCCCAATGTTCTATCAACTGTTCTAGGGCCATGTGTTGCAGCTCTAGTTTGGCATGCATATCATAAATTCTGTCTAGGATAGACATTTCAGGGGTGGCAATTAGAGTACTTGCCTATGTCATGTTTTGTTGCAGGAGTGTAAGTGTCGGTAAGAGCTTAACTTGGAGCTCATTGACCTCATCTTTATACTTCATCTCTACAAACTGAATGTCCTGCCTCTGTTTCCTAGCCTATATGATTTTTTGATTGTGTAATTTAAGTTCTTCTTCGGTGGTGGCTAGATTTTGTGCACTAGACTAAAGATCAACATTTATTTTTTTATATCTTGTTTCTATACTCCTTAGTGAGTTGATCTAAAGTGCACAATTTTTTGATTAAGGTAACAACTTCTGATAAAATTGGGTCAGTTGTACTTATCAATTTAGATAGCTTGACCTTTTTCAATGCAACTTCTTGGCTTATCTTCTCTATCAGCTTGAATTCATACTTTTGTTCAAGTCTCTCTTCCATTGTTTTCTCAGCATCAGAACTTTGTGATGTTATTGCATCCATGAGTATGACCAGTTGATCAATAATTGGAGCTTGTTGATCGATATCTATGTCTGGTACAATTTTTTGAAGTATCTCCCTTGCTACTTCTAGTACCTTGGCCTCTTTTTCCGCTCTCTTCATCTTGTCTTGAATGGATTTTCTCTCACAGAGCTTTGCATATTTTTTCAGTGCTGTCAGATCCAATGTTCTTGGATCAAAGACTAGAATCTCAATGATTTCATCTAGAGTTACTGGATTTTTATTCTTTCCTTTCTTCTTCTTTGAGATTTGAGGGGATGTAGATGTATGAACTACCATAGCTAGTTTATTTGTTCACTTTGAATTTCTTGGGGAAGGTTTTGTCAATGATGCATCTTGTGTTTAATGCTCTATGGGAACCTGTCAGTTATGTGAAGACATCTCTTCATTAACCTTGGGTGTTTCTATAGAATGTGCTCTGGATTTCTTTTCAATCTCATCCTTCTTTCCTTCTTCACCTTTTTATGAAGGCTTGTCCCTTGTTTCCTTTTGAGTGTTTTATTTATTCTGATTAGTAGATGCATTCTTCTGATCATCAGTTACAGCTTTCTCTATAGTAGTATCAGTTGTCTCTTTGGCTTCTTCATCACCCTTGTCTTTGGGTGTGCTTGTTTCTTTCTCATTTGATCCCTCATTTCCCTCTAGTATGTTTATTTCCTTTATTAGGACATGCATGTTACTTTGAGTTGCTTCTTGGGCTTTGTTAGTATTGGTGTCCTGCTCATCGGTTAGTGCCTTGTTAGTAGTGACATCCTCATCCTTTTTTATATTTTGTGCAGGGTCTTGCACAAGTGGGTGCAGGATTGATGTGTCCTGCATTTGTTCAATAGCAATGCCAACTATCTTTCCATCTGATGTCTTCAGTACTTGATGGCTTTGTTGATCCTTAAGTGTGATAAATATCACATCATCTTTATTCTTTGGATCATTGTCAGAATTATAGTGAGTGATATCTTGGATATTATCATCCACGCCTGTATCTAAGTTAATAGGCTCATCATCACTTTCTTGATTGTTCAGAGCAATATGCTGAGGACTTGCATTATCTATCTCCTCTTCTCTGTGAGGTGTGTTTGTGAAAAGTAATTGCTTCTCAACACTTGTTGACTCTGCTGATAGATCTAGGAGGTGTCTCCATTTGGTTTCTATCATTGAATACATTTCTATAAACTTTCTCTCTATTACTTTGTAAGCCCTTATTTTGGCTACAAATTTACTTAAGTGTTTTTTTAGTACTTCTTGTATCTCTTCAAATTTGGATTCAGGAGGAATCAATCTCACAAGAACTCTTTCTCTTGCTTCTCTTTATGTTTTTAAGGCATATGACCACTATTGGTATACCCTTTTACCTAGCTCTTCAGGTATTTGATTTGGAAATTCAGCAGGGGAATACTTGTTTTTAATCATTGATTTTATGACTGCTTCTTGTATTTTATTTTGATCCTCTGGATTCAGTGTATCCCACTGCCTAATATTTTTATCAGTCATTGTGCCATGGGTAGCAATTGATATTGTAGCTTCATCTACCATTTGTTTTCTGAAGTTCTTCTTTACTACAAACCTTTTTCTCTTCTTTGGTGGTGTGGTTTTGACAGGTTGTTGTCTTGTTCTTTTTGCTTACTGCTTCCTTATATAGGTCCTTACTTGACCTTTCTTAAGTGGTGTGGTATCGATAGCAGAAGTTTGACTTTGTATTCTTTGCTTCTTTGCAGGAGGTGGAGATGGAGGTGCATCAGATTTAGTAGCCTCTGTGTCTAATTTCCTTTCTTCTATTTCTTCACCGATGGTGCCCTGTTCGTCGTTTTCCTCCTGTTGATCCTACTCTTCTTTTGAGACTGATAGAATCTTCTTTAGATTCTTAATCAGTTTATCTTTCTTGTTTGTAGTCTTCTTGACTTCTAGGCTATGTTTTATCTTAGATTTTGCCTCCTCATATGTACCAAACCTTGGTTGTTTCTTATCAATGGGCTCATTGAGCAGTGCCTCAATTGCACTTGTAGTTAGATCAATATTGATCTCATAGTCTAATGGTGATAACTAAGCTATTCTTGGTACAACCAGTTTGATATGTGTGAAGTCTATGTCTGCCATGAAACATATCTCATCTTTGTGTTTTTCAACTAGTTTCTTAGGAATCCTAGTTCTTTCCATCATCTTTTCCTTGAACTCAAGGAAGTATGTAGACATGATGGACTCAAAGTTGTCTCCTAGTGACTTAATCAGTTCACTAATCTGTTGGGTTACCGTTTTGGTAGAGTTCCATACAAATTTTCCTACTGAAGGAAAGTATTATTGAAAATAGAAAAATATACACATGATAAGTGATCCAAACTTACATGTGTTTCTCTTTGCAGACCCAATTTTGATCATATTTTCATCAAGTTGTTTCAGTAGGATCTCACACAAATCCATCTAAATTCCTTTTGTTACAATCTTGTAAGCTGTGCTTACTATTGTTGCCAAAATGCTATTCATTCTTCTAGCTTGAAAATTTTTGTAACCAATAACACATGCACCAAATTTTAACTCTTCGTCAGTGATTGTGTTTACTTTTGAGACCTCTGTTGTCTCCTTCTACATTGGTGAGTTTTGTAACTTCTTTCATGGATGGATGTTTGTGTGCTCTAGGCTTGTCGGTTATTAGATAACCAATGACAACATGAAGAACATCCTTTGTTATTTTCTTGGGTTGGTCTAGCCATAGTTTGTTGTCATGCATCCTGCTCAAGACTAACTTAATCCATTCTGTCTTGAATTCCCTTGGTAAATGTAGGGCATTGGTTAACCCTTTGACCTCCAAGTGTTTGTGTTCTTCTTTTAGTTTTCCTTTGGCATCACATAGTTTCTTAAAAGCTTCATCCATTTCTAGATCACCTATCTCTATGATTTTGCAGTGAATGTAAGACCTAACGTCTTCTATGAGAAAAACCTTAGGTGGAATTTTTGAAAATGCGTCAGCTTCATCGGGTTTTGATGCAATTTATGGACACATCTTGTATTTAGGTTCTACACATGTGCTGTTCTTGATTAGTTTCACCACATTCTTCTTTTCATTCTTTAACTTAGCAGTTCTTGATGTAGTTGGTTTTCCAAGTACTTAGGGTTTTCTTTAAATTAGGGCTTTTCTTGACAAAACAATAACATAAATCTTTTAGTGTCTTTGGTACTTACTTCAATTCACAATGGTGATGAGGAATCTATTCTATGTGTTCTGAATTGATCTCTAGATGCTTCTGCTTTATGCTCTTTAATCACTTTGATGTTTCTCTACTATCTCTTCAAATCGCAGGTGAAAAATGAAGTTGTCCTGTCGACTATTTATAGAATTTTTGACCTAAGTCTTTGCAATAAATTCTCAACAACTTGTCAGTATGAGAAGATAGGTTTTGTCAGGAGGATGTTTCCAATCATCATCGGTGAGGATATGATGCTTAGGGAAGTTGTTTAACCACTTTGATTTTACCGACAGATATCAGTGTTCTTTCACAACTACTTCTGAACTCTCCCTTTTTACCGATGGTTGTCGGGTTATATTAGCAGTTTACCATATTTACTAGTGGATTGGCGATTCCCGATAAGTGTAAACAACTCATTGTTGTGTTCACCAATGAATTTTGGTAAGTGTTTACCGACGGTGTTGCATTCTTAGTTTAGTAACAAGTAAAGTAGTATGCATCTTTGGTTCATGCAGATTTTGTTTATTTATCAATTTATATAATGGAGAAAATGCAAAATATAACTTGGTATAGTGCAGTTCCATACTTACTTGTTCAACTCAAGTGGGGTTAGTGGTGTCACCAGATCCATTAGATGGGGTGTCACCATTTTCATTACTTGGTCCAGCTTCATCATTGCTTGAAGCTTTTATCCACATTTTGTCTCTTTCCCTCTGGATATCTTTAATGGTGTTACCATTGGGATATGTGCTTGTTTCTATCAATCTATCTTTGTAATATTTCTTGAAATGACCAAATTATGACAATGTAAGCATGCCATTCTGGGGTTTGACCAGCCTCTAGACCTTTTGGTCCTTTCTCTCATGCAATTTGCAGTGATGTGACCATATCTTCCACATGCTATATAGTTTGTCCAAGTGTTGTAATCCCATACATATTGATTACCAATTCTCTTTGGTTGATAAGGAACTTCTTTACCTTTTGGCTTCCATGCTTGCCTTTTCTTTTTCCATCATTCTTCAAATGTGTGCCCATTCATCTTGCATGTAGGACAATATTTGTCCATGTATATTTCCTTCTTTGTCTTTTCTATCTTTCTCTTGCATTCATAAGCCTTATGTCATTTCTTGTTACATTTATAACAGAATCCTATGAATAAAGATGTAGGTGTAGATTTAGGAGTACCTTTTGTTTTTCCTCTACATGCATTTGATGTGTTCCCTTACTTTCCATAGTGCTTGCATGTTATTTTTCTTGGTCTTGTATTTTCGTAGACATTCTTTGGATTTGATGATTCTCCATTTTTGGTAAAGCCTATATCGCTATTGCTATTGACTCTTTGTTGGCCCTCAAGAAAGTCATCCATTCTTTTATTGCTTTCTTCAGCCTTTCTAATAATCTCATTGTGTTGTTGTTGAATTCTAACCTTATGCTTTAGCTTTTCATTTTCTAATCTTAGTTCACCAATAATATATATTCTCTCAATGAGTTCCACATTTACTCTATTTGCTTCTTGACTCATAAGGATAATCTAATTTGTGAGATCATGGTGATGCTCAGCATGTCTTTGAATTTCCATTTCCTTTTCTTGTAGTTTCTCTGAAATCTTCCTTCTATCATCAATAGAAAGTGTTCTCTCTATTTCAGCTTGTCTGGCAGAACTCATCACATCAATCATTCTCACCATCTGGGTCTCTTGACCAATTTGCAACATCTTTATTTTCTCTTTCAGATGTAGGTTGATCTTCTTTAGATTTTTGATGTTCTCTTCTGATGTATCTGATATATTAATTTCATTTGATCCTGAAGATTTAAAGAAGTCTAGAATCTCCTCTTCTTGATAGTCTATTTCATTGTTCCTGGTAGCCATACCTTTTCTTTCATCCAACAACTCTCTCATCTTGATTCTTGCTTCTTTATATTATTCATAGAACATCTGTATCTCAAGCTTTTTGTTCTCAATATTCTTATCAAGTTTGTACTTCTCCATTGTATGATCTTTTCTCTTAAGCCTTTAAGATTTTCAATAAGATACTTAGCTCTTATACCAATTGTTGGAATTAAATGGAAAGTAGTACTAAGAGGGGAGGGGTGAATTAGTACCTCTAAAACTTTTAGCACTTTACACAGTTTATCATTAGTAATCATTCAATTCTGATTTACCAACCATTACTATTATTCTTTCTTATGCATCTAATCTTTGTTCACAATATTTAATAGTTTTCAATCATTCATAGAAACATTCATGAAATTGACAAACACATAACACAAGATATGGTATCACAGAAAACTCCTGTTAGGAACTAAAAATTGCAGTGGGGATGGCACCCACAAAACTTCACTATCTACAAAATGGAAGGGAGCTGGTTAAGGCTTACAATTTGATCACTTCTGATGATCTACCCTATTAAGAGAATTAAGGTGGAGATCTATTAAGATCTACTCTGTTAAGAGCTTTAGCAACACTAATTTAAGTGTGCACTCAGTAATGATATTTATAATAGGATGGTTAAGCCCACCTTTCTTGAAAGGATTTCATTAGTGTACTACACTTGTTAGAATGAGTACAAATGTTGAATTGACTGCATGCAATCTACTATTGCTGATTTTCAGATCCATTAAAGCCTTTACAATAATAATATCACCTTAAGTGATTAATGAATACCTTTTCTCTGCTTGTCGGTAGCCTCTGTTCTATTCTTGAAAACTGATTTGATTTTCTTTATGTTCTTGTGCATGAATTCTCTATCTGGTCTTTAGTTTCTCTTTGTGGCTACTATCTTCATTGAACAACAACAATTCTCAATGGATTGAGCACCTATTTATACAAGTATTGATCTATCTTGGAATTCATGATTTAGAATGTTAACTCTCAGATCCAAGGTTTACAACTTGACCTTGAACTTTAGTTTACATGTTTTAAAATAGTAAAAATAATTAAAACAATAACAATTATATTTCTTCCTCTGCACATAATGGATTTAAAAGAAAATCAAGAAGTTATAAATACAACTTCAGTGATTTATCTAACGTGGAAAGTCAGATCCACTTTTTGCAAGATGTAACTGACTGTTGGTTCTTGGTTGTCGGTTTGAACTTGCAGTCTGTCAGCGTTCCTTGACTGAACTGTTCGTTGGGTTCCTTGTATCTATCGAGTTCCTCTCTTTGTTGTACTTTCTGGTAGCACTGTTGTTACTCATCGGTTATCGTTTACCTTTTTGTCATTGGGTAACACTTAACTATATTTGCTAGGTAACCTTGGCATCGGATAGTGCTGTTCCCTATCTGTTGGTGTAGAGTAAACCGATGGTGCAGATGATGTGTTTTTCTCTAAGTATACTAATGGAAAAATATAATGCCTTCATTGACTAGCATAACACAACTATCTAGACCATCAATTCCACTTTTGCATTGAAGTCTCTCTTTTTGGGATGAGTGAAACTAGAATAAGACAACTTGTTAACCTCTCCACTCTTAACCCCTCCTCTTTTATTCCATAGATCAACTAGCATAATGCAACTTGATATAGCCTCTCTCTCTCTCTCTCTAGTGGGTTAGATTATATCCTTTCTAGTGGGTTAGATCATGGAGTCTTCTCTTGTATATGGCATGTGTTTTTTCCTTTCCATGTGTCCACTTGTGCTTTTTCAACATCTTTCTAAACATGATACTAGTAGTTGAGATATTTTAACAATCAAGGTCTCTTCAACTAGTTTATTTAGAGTTTTTTTTTCTTTTGTTGGTGTCTTTCATATTTTTTTTGTTTGTGTGCCCTTGCACATGATTGTCTAAGTTGAGGTCCTTTGTATTGGGGCTTGTTTCCTTAAACTTAGGGATGTCTTATCTCTTTGTAGTCCCCCCTCTCTCTCCTACTAAATTGGGGGCAAAATGTATTATCCTAAAATTGCATCACTACATAGTTTTCCATTTAACCTAGACCCATTTTAGAATGTATGAGATCCTTCATTGATTTTTAGTACCCCAACCCTGATTCCACTTTTAATTTTAGCATCCCCTCCTCTATTAGGAACCATGGATGAAATTTTGAAGCACTTTGATGGGACCAAGATGATCTGGTCAACCTATTCTCCAATATTTACTCCAGAATTTGAATCATAGGTTTGTCTTAATGGTTGAGTAGGAAATCAAAATTCCCTTTGAACCTCTTCAAGTTTTGATCTTTTAAATGTTTGTGACGGGTATATAAGAAACCTACCTCTCCTCATTTTGGGATCTGAGAAACAAGTAAGAATTCTAAACCAAAGAACTCAAGCATTCAAGTATTTCAAGGTAGATTTCAAGCATCCAAGTCATTTTCAAAGAAATATTATTCATTGTATCAAGCTTCTCTCCTATGAAGGCCAAGTAGAGGAGATCACAATCAAGGAAGAAATAGATCTCCATCCATTCAAATATTCAAGTCTTCGAGCATTCATTCCACCCTTCTTCATATCAAGAATTTTGGCAAACTACCACAATGATTATTAAATACATGTCTTCATGATTTAGTTTTGGGATTTTGTATGAAGTTGTTGGCTTATAGCTTGTCTACTTTTAATTTGATTTATATAACGACTCTTGAAAATACCCAATGATGGATTTCATAGAACAAAAAGTAACCATAGACTGGTTCAATGGTAGGACTATATCAATGACCCTTGAATTGAAAGGTACAATATCCCTTATGTGAAAGATATTCAATGAATTTTGTCTTTCGGTTTTTAGGGGTATGCTCTTAACCGGAGAGCAGAAGAGGTGCAACCAAGTTGTTCAAAGCTTCAAACAACTTAGGAAATTAATGGGGAATTACTCAATGACATGCAATCTAAAATGTAAACTATTATGCAGTGTGGGATGAATGCAAACTACCATCTACTAGCATAGATGAAGAAAGAAAGTGTAACAATGCAATTCCCAGATTGCTAAGATTGTGAAACTTCAACAATGCCTAGATTATCTTGATCTCATTCTTTATTAACCTTCTGCCTAATTCCTTATGCAAGAAATAATCTATTGAACTAATATGTGCAATGAAATGAAAAAAAAGTGCTTTTTCTCAATATAGTAAACATACAATCCACTGAATGAGAATAACAAAACCTGGTTCATTACTATTCATTCAATTTCCAGTATTAGCATCTTCATTCAAAACATCACACAATCAACTAAGATGAACAAAAAAAATCACTTCAAACTCAGAGTCGCAGACAGTAGTCCCAGCTATAGGGGTTTTCCCAATGTAATTTTTGCCAATCCTATTTACTTTATAGAAATTTACATATATAGGTCTTCTCCAAAATGACTTGTTTCAATAATGATTGCCTCTATACAATATTCTGAGAGGAACATTCTAATAGTAAACCTGAACGGTTACAAAAACTGACAAAGCTGAAAAAATGCAAAAATGGTTACAATATACAAAAGTTGGGAAGACGACATAGGTCAACAGATTCTATGTCATCTTCTGTGTGACAACTTTTCCTCTGTAAGCCTTCATTGAATCCGTTACCTTTCCCAAATCCTGAGCATTTAGAATGATTATATTGTCAACTTTGAGACCATCATTTGCAAGATTAGATACATAACCAACATTATTATACATTGTAATTTTATCCAAAGTTAAATGGGACCACAATTTCTCCAGTGTCTGATACTCATTAAAACACTCAAACTAGAAATCTTCAATATCCAGGACATGTCTGTAGGCATGTACAAGCTTCGGTCTTTAACAAAACCCATAGGATCATATTGAGGCCTAAGAACCTCATAATCAAGCATCTTGATCTTATCCTCAAAACTCTTTACTAAATTTTGGGCATCAGATTTGGATGCACAAGAATACGGACCAACCACCACGGGGAAGGAAATTCTGGCGATCTTCTTCACAGTTGAACACAGAGTATTCACTTGCAATATTTTCTGGAAAAGCTCCACCAAGACCACCTTATCTTCAAGATATTGGGGCAGTCTCTTAGGAAATCTAGAGAAGGCTCCTATCTGAAGATAAGAGAAACTCGAGAATTGGATGAAAGAGCATCCATATTGACTAATTTCTGAGATGGCCTCTGGTGAGAATCTTCTTTCTGGGCAACCTTAAAGTTCAAAAATTCTCATTGTGAATGCATCATTCATAGTAGTATACTCCTCAAAGCTCTGATGCACTTGCAGATTTTGGTAGAACTCATAAATTTTGGTGTTGTTGTCAAAGTTCTGGATTGCTGGTAAGCCGGGCCACATGTGCTGAGTCACCAGAGCGTAGATCAAGTAAGAAGACATGTAGAACTATTTGAATCCTTGACAAGAGCTCATCCAGGATGCAAGCTTCTCACATAGGATTTCTGCCTAATAAATGAACATATTTTTAGCATAGACAGCTTGAAGAAGAAAACAATTATGTTCAACGAGATCTTAAATCTCAGGATTTCTGTCCAATCTGGTCAGCAGGGCCAGGATATCAACAATTTCCCTCTTTAGGGTTGTTCTGAAGAGAGTCTTAAACATCTTGCTTTTCTTTGATTGAGGGATCTGGAACCAAGTCTTCTGCATGTCTTCCCTCCTTAGAGTCTTCTTTTCATTAAACATAGACGCAGAAGAACTGAAGTCAATATCGTAATAGACATCTTTTACCAGAATGTCAAAAGCGGATTGGATTAGGGCTTTATCAATCATTAGCAAAATTGACTAATCTGGAAACATGATTTTCTTTGTCTCTGGGTCGTATTTCTCTATACATTCTCTAACGAGCTCAGGAGCTTTAATTCTTATTGGAAACCCTGTAGCTTCTACCAGACCACTATCCTTGAGCTTCTGTGTAATAGGGTGAATTGGATGAGAATTCAATCTTCTATGCAAATCTATGAGATTGAAGAATCTTAGAGATGAGTCAGAAACTTCCTTCAATTCACTCTCAATACTAATTAATCTATCATAACTAGAAGCTTTAACAACCATTTAATATGAAACTGAGAACACGAGTGAAGACAAATGACTTGCTATTCAAAATGGTGAGCAGTAAATGATGGTAAATGCTTAAGAAATAGCCGCTAAGATCTGAACATTGGTGCCACATGAATGACATTAAGGTGACCTAATAGACGCAACGACATGATTAGCATTAATTTTTTTTGATAATCAACGGCTATTTGAAATTCCCATTTTGTAGAACATAACAGCCTTGAAATCCTCAATCTTACACTTAACTTTATGTTCATTATCCTCTTTTTCTGAAACAAAACTTTATTCTTGCAGAAAAAGAACATACTTTCCTTTCGATGCCAAAATGTATGAACATTAGACCATTTTACCTTGTGCAGAAAAAGAATAAAAGAGAATACTTTTTCCGTAAGCCTGTTTCCTTTATTTTAGAAAAGTATCCCGATGACTTCACCTTTTATTCTTTGCGCACTTAAACAACTTATTTTCTGTCGGGGGCACTTGAATTCTTATTTTCTCTTTTCTCTTCTATTAGGCTTGCACCTTTGAGACCATCTTTTCTAGAAACTGCATGATCACTGCCACTACTTTGTAACTTGATATCTCTGAGAGTTGAAAAACTCTTTTTATGAACAAAGTTTCACCAATCACTTATATAAAAGACATATTTATCTTTCAGAAAAACATATTGAGCATTACAGATCCAAGGGTGACTACTTCTCATTCAGAAATGCTATGACACCCCTTTCCTAACATACCTAAATCACCTAAACACCGGATGAAGCAGAAAGATTGAAAACCCGCTAGGCTCAAATAGGCAAGGCAAAATAATTTATCGAATAAGCACATTATGGGAAGGTTTTAGAATGAATGAGAAGTAGGTCACCAAGGAAAATTTTTACCCCTAGGACCTAAAGACCCTTAAACTAAAATTTGGCAACAACTGGCTTCGACTGGGGACTTAGACATGCCAACGTCTAAGAAGGGACCCAGAGTCTTTGGTTTCGCACAACAAGACCAACAGGAAAAACAATGGGCAGACTAAACTAAAACACATGACATGAAATGAAACTAAACTAAACTAAGACTAAGAAAGTAGGAAAGAAAGTAGGAGAAATGCAAAGAAAACCTACCTACACTAACACTAACTTGCAGGGAGTACCTTCTTTCACTTGAGTATTTGGTAGAGCTTCAAATCCTGGCCATTGTAGGAGAATGACAAAATCTCTCCAGAAGGATATGCTAGAATAAAGGAATTATTCTGGTTCACCTATATAATATTGAATGGTCCTTTCCAAGGTGATTTGAACTTATGATGCTTTCCTTTGGACTCACGCCTTTTATCCCACAGTAGAACCAAGTCACCTTGCATAAACTTTCTTGGTCTGGCCTTCTTATCAAAGAATATTTTCACTCTCCTTTTATGATCAGTGATGTGGTCAACAATATTTTTCCATTCTTCCTCCAATTTGGTCAAATACATGAATCTTTTCTCCATACCATTTTGGAAAACTGGATCTTCAATTACCTATTGCATCCTACAAATGGATAACTCTAGTGGAAGTGGGAGACTAGGTTCAATGCCGTAAACCAGTTCAAAAGGTGAAATCCTGATAGCTCATTTAGGTTTTATCATATCTACCCATAGAGATTCATGCAATTTCTTGTGCCAATCCTTTTGACTCTCTGAAACTAGTTTCTTCATTATGTTAATCAGGTTCATGTTGCTTGACTCAGCCTGACCATTTCCCTAAGGGAAATAATCAGACGAGTGATTAAGATGAATATTGTTGTTGTAGCAGAACTCTGTAATCTCTAATGAAGAGAAATATGTGGAATTTTCCATCACTAGCTTCAATGGCACTCCAAACCTTACCAAGATATTCTCTTTGATAAATTCACAGACCACCTCAGATGTAGTTTTCTTGGTAGGCTTAGCCTCAACCCACTTGGTAAAATAATCCATGGCAGTTATGATATATAGGTGTCTTGTAGATGAGGGAGGATTTATTGGACCAATGAAATCAAGTCCCCATTGTTGAAAGGGACCCTCAACTACAACCAAATTTAATGGGAGAGAAGCCAACTGAGGCTTACTAGAAAACATATGACATTTATCACACTTGGCCACCCAATTGTAGGAATCTTTAAACATGCCAGGCCAGTAGTAACACTACCTTAAGATTTTATATGTAGTGACTATGGATGAGAAATGTCCACCACATGCCTCATTATGGAATGCCTGGAGCAATCTTTCTTGTTGTGGCCTGTCCACACACCTTAAGAAAGTTCCATCTATTGCCCTCTTATATAATTGGTCATCATAAATGACATACTTGGCTACTTTAGTCTTCAAATCTCTTCTCTCTCTCTATATGTCAATCCCTCCAAGAAATCTCCATAAGTAAGGAAATAGGTGATGTTTGAAAACTAGGGATCAAGAAGACTAACCATTAACATCTTCAGAGAATCCTCCTCTTGAGCTATTTCTTGATTTTCTACCATTATTTTACACAAGCCATTTCCTCTGACCAGCTTTGTTGGCTTAAGCTCAATATCATACTCCTGTACCTTTTCTATCCATGCACCTCTAGTATTACATCCTATTTCTTGTTGTGTCAGAGTGCTCTTAACAGCAAAATCAGGAATATAAATAATAGAATGGGAATGTAATACATAGAATCTAAAATTATTCAGTGCCCTTACCACTGCATATGCATGCTTCTCCATTTGAGAATATCTCAATTCATGATCCTTGAGTGGAGTGCTCATGAATGCAATAGGTGTCTGTATTCCTTCATTGTTCTCTTGCATCAGGATAGCAGACAATGTATGAGATGATGCGTAACAGTACAATATGAACTCCTTGGTATAATTTGGATGCACCAACTCAAGTGCTCTGGCTATAGCATGCTTGATGAAATCAAATGCCTTATTCCTAGAGTAATTCCACTTGAAACTTTGACTACCCTTCATCATATCAATTATGCATTTTGTAATCTTGAAAAAGTCAGGAACGAACCGCCTGAGAAAATTTAACTGCCCAAAGAATGATCTTGTTCCAGATTTTCTTGCCAATAGGTTCAGTTGTTGGATGGCCTTCATGTCCTTAGGGTCAATTCAGATTCATTCATGGAAAACAATATGAGCTAGCAGTATACCTTCGGTGACATAGAAAATAGACTTCTCTGGATTAAGAGAGATGCCAAGCTCTCTGCATCTCTTTAACACCTTCTCAAGATCTTTCAAATGATCTTCTCTCTTCTTAGAGAAGACTGTTAAATCATCCAAGTATATAACTATTATTCTATCTTGGATGTCTACAAATGAAGAGTTCACTTCCCTCTGGAAGGTAGCTCTAGCATTGATAAGCCCGAAGGACATTCTATTATAAGCAACGTTCCCCAAGGAGTGGTGAACACTATCTTATACTTATCTTACGGGTCCACCTCAATCGGGTTAAAACCTAAGAAACCATCCAACATGGACATCATTTCAGATCCAGCAACTATTTGTAGTATATGATCCATGTTGGGGTCCAACATGGACATCATTTCAGATCCAGCAACTATTTGTAGTATATGATCCGTGTTGGGTAAGGCATAATTATCCTTGAGAGAAGCCTGGTTCAGATTCCAGAAATCTACACAAATTTTGATTTCTCCGTTCTTCTTTTGGACGGGCACGATGTTGGCTATCCATGTAGAGTGATGTATGGGATAGATAATTTTTTCTTCCAACATCTTTTGAACTTCCTTGAAAATGGCATCTGACACCTTAGGATTGTAGTTTCATTGTTTCTACTGGAAAGGGATAGCTTCAGGCTTGAGAGGAATCTTGTGCTTGAAGTCACCATTCCAGAAAGTTTTGAGGTCTTCATAGCCCCAGTAAAACACATATTTGTATTGGGAGAGTAGGTGTTTAGCCTCTTCTCTTTCCATTTTTGTGCAACAACTACCAATATTTATCATCTTAGGTTTATTTTCAGTACCTATGTTCATTCCCTCAAAATTCCTTGAGGTACCACCCTTCCCATCTCTTTCTTTTCTAATATATGCATCATGTCTATCAAAAAGTTTTTCAAGGGAGATTAGATGTAGAGGAATTTTGTTACCTTTTAATTGTTCTTCTCCAAGTTCTAACTCCTTCTTGCTGTCTAGAGAGAGATCCTTACAGGTACTAGAAATTCCTTCAAAATATTGATCACTGAACTGATTTGATCCTTCCATGAAAGCTTGCATCTGCTTGTCACTGATGAAGACTTGCCAAATATCCACATTATCTGGGACATTTGGTCTGAAGAGAACTTCAACTTTGTATTGCTTATCTCTTATTTTCAGATGCAGGAGGAGAAGTGAAGCTGAAACGACCAACAAATATGCTATAGTCTTCTGCTCTCTTGGAATAGCTTGGATTGAGAAGGAATCAAAGTCCTCTATCTCATCCTAGACTCTGTTCCTATAACTTCACAATCTCACATTTTTCACTGTGTATTGCGCTTGAACTTGCCTCACTATCAACTCTGCATCACCGAGTGCTTTAAGGATTTTCACACCTCTTTTCTTCACAGCAACAATGCCTAGCAGTAGAGGTTCATATTCCGCCATGTTATTGGTGCTCTTAAATTGAAATTTATAAGAAAGTTATATCATGTCTCATTTCGGGGGAATAAGAATTACGACAGCCCCTGATCCTGCAGGAACACAACTGCCATTGAACTCCAAAGTCCAAAAATCCTGACTATTAGTAATTTTTTGCATTTCATCTTGATGATTGAAATCTAAAAAAAACATATATTTGCCGAATTCCATCTCCTGGTAGAGGATTTGTGCCTTAGGATCGTCAGAATTCATTACTATAAATTTGGCCTTTTCCTCGGGCTCCAATTTTATCTTCTTAGTAATCACTGGGATTATAGCATGGGACCAGTCCATCTTGATTTCTCCACCTATGTCTCTACAAAATATTTTTATTAGAAGCATACTGTAGCTGGCCGAAATATTAGCTACCAAGATAGTAAGCTTCATCCTCTTTGCAGGGTGTGCGGCCAATGTAATTTGTGCATCCTTTACCTGACCTAGGAAAGGAACCTATGTAGCATCCATTGAATAATAGTGGACAAAGGTTTTAGTAAGGGTCAATCCAAAGGCTTTAGCAATGGAGGCGGGCATGACATTATCAGAGGCTCCGGAGTCAATAATACAGTTTCTTAGTTTATGACCATTAACAAATAGAGAGACATAGAATGGGTCAGGCTTTTGGCAAGGAGCAGTGGCTAAGATTGAAGAATATTCTTCTTGAAAGAGCAAGGGAAGGATGGGTTCTTCATCATTTAAAGGGCCACTACTAGGGGGTTCATCACTAACAATAGAATTTGAATTAGGCTGCATTCTAGAATTAGCATAACTTTTACAATAATCTAAAATATTTTGAAGTTCAGAAGGATGAGTTTTTAAATATTCTAAGGGAGACACTTGAATTTTGGCATCCTTGCAGTATTGACTTATATCAAATGAAGACAAAGATTTACCATTTGTTTCAGACTTTGAGTGATCCTTCTTCCAAGACGAAGAAGTAGAAGCTCCGGGTGCACCAGCTGAAGGACCAGGTACAATGTTCCAGGGAGGAAAAGAGTTTCCTAGAATTTTGTCTCTCTAACTTCTTTTTTCTATTTCCATTTGAATTCCATCCATGGTGGAAAAGTAATCACCTCTGACTTCAGAATCAGATTCATACTCCAAAAATAAATTACCAGAGTCGCCATGGGGAGAAGAATCTTCTTCACTTTCAAGATATTCAATAGTCAGCTCATTGCTTGAAGCTAGCTATCTGTATCTATTCATCTCTAGAAAATTATTACCATCATGGTCAGTTCTTAGATGAAAAATACACATATTATGCTTTTTAGCTGCCTCAATGGCGAGCTTTTATTGAGCCAATGGAAACTGCAACCATTTACCTTCATGTTGTTTTCTGGGAATATCCTGGTAAGGCTGCTAGAAGGATGGGGTAGAATTTCCCACTTGCCTCTTAAGGTCAATCATCTCATTAGAAAATTTCTCAAGCATTGCCTCAGTATTTCTAGTTACACCAGAAATAGAGCTTGTAGAGGCACCACTCTGCACTTCTCATTTCCATTTCCCGACAACTATGAGCTCATCCTCTAGCTCAATTGCTAGAGTCTGAGCGGCTTACAAATTAGCCACATGCACTTGTCTGATTTAGAAACTAATGTCAGGAGGCATGGAACTGATAAAGAACATCTTCTGGTTGTCAGCTATAGGTGTGCTAGCAGCAGGGATCCTGTTAGCCATCTTGTTACACCTTGCAATGAAATCTTGCATAGGAACACTAGGTTCTTTATTTATCTGAGTGAGCTGAGTCAGGAGTGTGTGTTCATCTTTTGTAATTTTATAATGACTTTCAATGTGGTTCTTCATATCATTCCAACGAGTTATGCATCTCGTAGGGAGATGTTGAAACTAGTCAGCGGAATTTTCTATTAAAGTCTCTACAAACATTCTTACTGCCATGTCTTCATGCTGAGGGTTTACAATACTGCATGCAATGAAGAAGGCTGCAATATGCTCATCAAAGGATAATTTCCCATCTCCATTGAGCTTTGGAAAGTTCTTTTAGGAAGCTCGAGGTAAGTCATTATTAGCTCCTAGCTGAAGAGGCCCAATGGCATTACCCCAAGGGATGACCATTGAAACATGGAGGGTTATTGGCACAGCCTGAAAATTGATATTGGTAGGAGCAGCTACTCTGTGAAGAGTAAGGGCATTATATAGAAATGGGATAATATTGCGGACAATGGGAGTGACATAAGAATGGCTATGAATCTAGGAAATGGGGCATGGCGATGGAAAGAGAGCACCACGAATACCTAGAAAGATAGGATCCCAGACATTGGTTCTTCCTCTTCTGAGAGGGTCTTCTAACAAAGGGAACTTAGCCTTCTATAATTCCTCAAGCATAGGATCTTTATGTCCCTCTCTCTAGACACTTTGGGTATACTTAGAATCCAGAGCTACCAAACTTGATTATTGGAGTTGCGCAGCTCTAAATCTTCTTTCCTGTAACACTCCTTCCCAATATTCAACGTTGGCCTTTGCTCTTTCTAACTCAAAGTTGATTCTTCTGTATTGGTCTAGTGGGACTTGTCCTTTGTGAGGCAATACCATTTCTCCTTAAGAGTGACATGCATAATGTAGCATTAGGAATGCCAAATAGATAAGTTCTAAGTCACTTGTAAAGCCACAGACAGACTTACTAAGAAAGCTTAGGAAAATTTTGAGTTTTCCCCAGTAGAGTCACCAAAAACTATTGGCTTACAGTTTGTCTACTTTTAATTTTATTTATATAATGACTCTTGAAAATACCCAATGTTGGCTTTCGTAGAACAAAAATTAACCACAGACTAGGTCAATGGTAGGAATCTATCGATGACCCCTGAATTGAAAGGTACAGTATCCATTATGTGAAAGATATGCAATGAATTTTGGCTTTCAGTTTTTAGGGGTATGCTCTTAACCGGAGAGTAGAAGGGGTGCAACTAAGTTGTTCAAATATTCAAACAACTTAGGCAATGAATGGGGACTTACTCAATGACATGCAATCTGAAATGCAAACTATTATGCAGTGTGGGATGAATTCAAACTACCATCTACCAGCAGAGATGAAGAAAGAAAGTGTAACAATGCAATTCCCAGATTGCTAAGATTGTGAAACTTTGACAATGCCCAGATTATCTTGATCTCATTCTTTATTAACCTTCTTCCTAAATCCTTATGCAAGAACTAATCTATTGAACTAAGATGTGCAATGAAATGAAAACATAATGCTTTTTCTGAAGATAGAAAACATACAATCCACTGAATGAGAATAACAAAACCTAGTTCATTACTATTCATTCAATTTCCAGTATTAGCACCTTCATTCAAAAAATCACACAATCATCTAAGATGAACAACAAAAATCACTTCAAAGTCAGAGTCACACACAGTAGTCCTAGCTATAGGGATTTGCCCAAAGTAATTTTTGCCGATCCTATTTACTTTATAGAGATTTACATATATAGGTCTTCTCCAAAATGACCCATTTCAATAATGATTTCCTCTTTACAATATTCAGAGAGGAACATTCTAATAATAAACCTGGTTGGTTACAAAAAATGACAAAGCTAACAAAATGCCAAAAATGGCTACAATATACAAAAGTTGGGAAGAGGACACAGGTCAACAGATTCTATGCCGTCTTCTATGTAACAAATTTTCCTCTGTAAGCCTTCATTGCATCCATTACCTTGCCCAAATCCTGAGCATTCAAAATGATTATATTGTCAGCTCAGATCATCCAAAATCATGCATCTCTATCAATTCATCCAACCTGGCAATCTGGGATTGGAGCTTCTTTGATTCCTTTTTGATCACAACATCTATCGTGGAGAGATCACTGATTCTTGACACTTGGAAGTTAGCCGTATTTGCAATATCATCTATGAAAGAAAGAAACTTAGCTTTCATTCACTCTGTATTCACCAACTTGTCACTTCTAGAAACTTGAGATTCTGTGTGCAATACTTTCAATAGCTCAAACAATTTATCCATCTCCTTTTGTACAAACTTAACCATAGTCTTGAGTTCACTTGCAGATCTGTTTGATTTCTCAACCACAAACTCCAGAGACTACCTCCAATGAAACAATGGCTCATGTCCGGTCTTGAGGATACCATTAGAGATTGCAACACTGGTCTTCATATCAATCACCTCCTATAAGGTGCCTAACTACTCTGTCAATCCAGTGGATGCATTATAGATGGTCTCCTAGTGTTTTGATGTTGTAACCTTCAATTTTTCTGCATCAAGCAGAAGGTTCCCCAAATTTTCAATGACAATGGGGCCTTGAACCTTCATCACTTCTATCCATGCTTTGCCAATTTGACCAAACTGTCTCTCTTGCTACAACTTCAGTAGCAAGTTCTTATTCTCCTCTGCATTAGGATCAAACTGAGCAGATGAAGTAGTGCCAAGAGAAGATTGAATATATACTAGTAGCTCCTTATTTTCAGACTTGAGGACTTCCTTGTCTACCCAGAGTTCTTCTAATCTATCCTCAATTCACTCATTGATGGTTTTCCAGATATTCACCATTGAGTCATGCACTGACACTCCTAGGTCCACAATTTTAATATGGAAATATTGAGCTGAAAGCTCTTGAAACTTTCCTTCTTTCTATGGTTCTTCTATTTCTATTAGCATATGCCCAGTTGTGGAATCATGGGAAAGGGCCGCCACAGACTTTTGCTTCTTCACCTTCTTTTCTGGTGGCTAAGATGAGGTTGCCTTAAGGATCAGGTCCTTTGAATAAATGGCCTCCTCATGCCATTTCTTCTTCTTCTCCATGGTTTCTTCCAACCATGAGTCTATGGATATCACCTTAATTATAGACTGAAGAGCTGTAGGATCAAACAACTGCTGGGTCACTGGAGGAGTCTGCTTGTCTTGTGGTGGAACAAGGAAGGAGGCAACCTTGGTCACCAAAAGGGCCAGAGTATTTACCAGCCAAGAGGAATCCTGACCATCCATGGGATTTGTGTCATCCAAGGTGATAACTGGACTTGGTCACCAGCACCTCCTATTCTTTCTTCTTTTTATTTTCCCTATCTTCTTCCTTCTCCTCTTCATTTCCAATGTTTGGGAGTGAACCATCTCCACTAATTAGAGTGATGGGAATATTATTTTCTGGGGGCTGGTCACCTCCCTACCCGACGGATTGCACTGCACCTGCTAAAATTGATGGCACCACAGAAGAAGTAACTACTGAAGATGATTTCTCATCTCCTAAATTCATTCCTCCAGATGAACCTATGCCAAAAGTTCTTTTTCATCGTGTTTTGGTCCATTCTACCCACTTGTCAGTTCTCTTGATAATGCCTCTCATGAGAAGCTCTAATGAATCAATCACTGGACCAGTTGGTGGAGAAGAAGAAATAGGAGACACCTTGATTTGGTTGTAAGACAAAGGTTTCATGAAGAGATCGTCATCTGTAAGATTAGATACATCAACAACATTATTATACATTGTAATTTTATCCAAAGTTAAACGGGACCACAATTTCTCCCGTGTCTGATACTCATTAAAACACTCAGACAAAAAATTTTCAATATCTAAGAAATATCTATAGGCATGTCTGAGCTTCAGGTGGGCTCTAACAAAACCCATAAGATCATATTGAGGCCTAAGAACCTCATAATCAAGAAGCTTGATCTTATCCTCAAAACTCTTTACTAAATTCTGGGCATCAGATCTGGACGCATAGGAATATGGACCAACCACCATAGGGAAGGAAATTCCAGCAATCTTCTTCACAGTTGAACACAGAGTATTCACTTCCAATATCTTCCAACAAAGCTCCACCAAGACCACCTTATCTTCAAGATAACGGTGTAGTCTCTAAGGAAATCTAGAGAAGGCTCCTATTCGAAGATAAGAGAAACTTGGGAATTGGATGAAAGAGCATCCATACTAACTGATTTCTGAGATGGCCTCTGGCGAGAATCTTCTTTCTAGGCAACCTTGAAGTTCCTGAAAAATTCTCATCATGAATGCATTGTTCACAGCAGTATACCCCTCAAAGCTCTGATTCAATTGTAGATTTGGGTAGAACTCATAAATTTTGGTGTTGTTGTCGAAGTTCTAGATTGTTGGTAAGCCAGGCCATAAGTGCTGAGTCCCCAGAGCATAGATCAAGTAAGAAGACATGTAGAACTATTTGAATCCTTGACAAGAGCTCATCCAGGATGCAAGCTTCTTACACAAGATTTGTGCCCAATCAATGAACATATTTTTAGCACAGACAACTTGAACAGGAAAGAAATTATGTTCAACGAGATCTAAAATCTCAGGTTTTCCATCCAATCTGGTCAACAGGGCTAGGATATCAATAATTTCCCTCTTTAGGGTTATTCCGAAGAGAGTCTTCGACATCTTACTTTTCTTTGATTGAGGGGTCTGGAACTAGGTCTTTTGCATGTCTCACCTCCTTATAGTCTTCTTTTCATTGAACATAGACGCATAAGAACCGAAGTTGATATCGTAATACACGTCTTTCACCAGAATGCCGAAAGTAAATTGGATTAGGGATTTATCAATCATTAGAAAAATCGACTGATCTATAAACAAGATTTTCTTTGTTGCTGGGTCATATTTATCTATACATTCTCTGATGAGCTCAGGAGCTTGAACTTCCATTGGAAACCCTACAACTCCTACTAGACCACTATCCTTGAGCTTCTATGTGATAGGGTGAACTGGATGAGAATTCAATCTTCTGTGCAAATCTATGAGATTGAAGAATCTTAGAGATGTGTCAGAAATTTCCTTCAATCACTCTCAATACCAATTAATCTATCATAACTAGAAGCTTTAACAACCATTTACTGTGAAATTGAGAACATGAGTGAAGACAAATGACTTGCTATTCAAAATGTTGAGCAGCAAATGATGGAAAATGCTTAAGAAATAGCTGCTAAGATCTAAATGTTGACGCCACATGAATAAAACTAAGGTGACCTAATGGACGCAATGACATGATTAGCATTTAATTTTTTTGATAATCAATGACTATTTGAAATTCCCATTTCAAAGAACATAACGACCTCAAAATCCTTAATCTTACACTTAACTTTATGTTCATTAGCCCTTTTTCTGAAACAAAACATTAGTCTTGCAGAAAAAGAACATACTTTCCTTTGAATGCCAAAATGTATGAACATTAGACCATTTTACCTTGTGTGGAAAAAGAATAAAAGAGAATACTTTTTCTGTAAGCCTGTTTCCTTTATTTCAAAAAAGTATCCTGATGGCTTCACCTTTATCCTTTGCGCACTTAAACAACTTCTTTTCCATTGGGGGAAATTGAATTTTTATTTTCTCTTTTCACTTGTATCGGGCTTGCACCTTTGAGACCATCTTTTCTAGAAACTGCATGATCACTACCACTACTTCGTAACTTGATATCTCTGAGAGTTGAAAAACTCTTTTTATGAACAAAGTTTTACCAATCACTTATATAAAAGACATATTTATCTTTTGGAAAAATATATTGAGCATTACAGATTTGAGGGTGACTACTTCTCATTTGGAAGATGCTATGACACCCCTTTCCCGACATACCTAAGTCACCTAAACACCATATGAAGTAGAAAGATTGAAAACCTGCTAGGCTCAAATAGGCAAGGCAAAATAATTTATCAGATAAGCACATTATGGGAAGGTTTCAGAATGAATGAGAAGTAGGTCACCAAGGAACAATTTTACCCCCTAGGACCTAAAGACCCTTAAACTAATATTTGGCAACAGAAGTCAAGCTATTAAATCAAAGTTTGTGATCACATTAAAAGAAGCATTTATGTTTCCAAGGTATAACACACTTCATATTTCAGATCTAGCCTCTTCTCTATGTTATTAGGATTTCCTTTATTTTAATTTAATGGTTGATTCCAAACTAGGGGTTGACTAAGGAAAACCCCTCTCTACACAACATTTTACCTCTTTTTTGTGTGCATGAACAAGTGCCACCTGTTTTGGGATAAGATCTAGGAAGTGCAAAAGACTGGCTACAATCTGTAACTAAATTATTAGAAAGTGCAGGGAACAAGTTGACCCAATCGACCTAGTCTCAAGAATAAGACAAAATAATTGAATTAATTCCCTTAAAATAATTTCAAATTTAATTTATAATTTTTTTGTAGTTTCTGGTTTCTATTTATGGCGTCAGAATTGGTCTTTTTGGTTTTTGTCAGTCTCTATTCATAGAAAGTCATTCTTTTCCTCCTTTTAATCTTATACCTTACATCTCTCTATCAATTACCTCCTTTTCCACTTTCTATTTAGTGAAGTATCATGATACCCATTCAACTCTTGGCCCCCTTTGAAGCCTAGTGAGTCATTATCCTTTTGAATGTGACATAGGAAATAGGATCCCATTCTCCTTAGTCATCATTTTTATTATGTTACATCATCCAAGATTGCTACCCCAAAGGATTCCTCTAATCCTCCACCTAAACATATTCCATTATCCAAATCTATTTTGTGTCCCTATGTCCAAAGTTCACCTCCTTTCCTCCATAAAAATCTAAACCTTCAAAATTCACATCCTTTTACCCATCAAAATCTCAATCTCCAAAATCCATTTTTCTCCATCACTCCACCACCCTTCAAGGTGTGTGCCAATGTTGATCTTGTAAACCTTTCCATATATTCACACATAAGTCTTCCAATATCTTATCCATTATCCAACATCTATGTTCTATCCATCGACCCCTCTTATGTAATCCTTTGTATAAATCCTTAACACCACCTATCTTATCATTAATTTTTATCCACCTCTACCTTATCAACATATTTGATCATACCTTCAATAACCATGGTCCATTATAACACATCTTTTAAGGGTATTATCCAAAGAACACGGTTCTTGAATTCTTCCTTGATCTCTTATTGTCTATCCATTTTCTTCCCAAAAATTAAAAAAAAACAAAAAACAAAATAAAAATAGGAAAATTTGTCACCTTGATGAAAACCCGGAAAAAAGGTTTTTCATGTGACAAAAAAATAAATGAAAAAAAGAAAAAAAGTAAAGAGAAATAAATTATCCCATATGTAAAAATCACTTTGGTGGCACCTTGGGCAAGTACCATGATGAAAACTTGACAAACAGGTGTAATGTGTAATCCATTATCCTTTCACACTTTCATCCATTTCATCAATTTCATCCTATCCACTATTTCTTTTCATATCCCATATCCTCTATTATTATTCATTTAACCTATCTACATCTATATTGCCTTTTCTACTTTTGATCTTGACAAGGTTGAGGATCTTACTAAGTATCATGCATCCTAACTATTTATCCTCATCCACGCTCTCTGTCCCTATCCATTATCTTATCCTTTCATTCCTCCATCATCCATCACAACCTTTTCTCTTGCTTATCATATCCATATCCTATCTCTATCTCTATCCTATTGACACCTTGATCTTTAGTAAAAAATAAGGATGTTAAAATGAAAAAACATTTTTAAGGCCTCTTGACAAGTCCATTCCTTTGGACCACATGCCATTTAATGCATCATGTCATCACTTTACATTGTAATATTCCAATCCCTAGCTTGGAAAATATGTATCTTATCTTGAGATAGTCCTTGAGGATCACATACACTTCCTCCTTCATTTACTTATCTATTTCTAGCCTATCATGTCATTCATCCTCTCATAATACCTTATTCCTTGCTAGACATCAAGGGAAAACACATACAATATTTCTTGAGACTTAATGGTCAATAAAACATTTAAAAGCATAAAAAGTTCCAAAATCCTATAATAGAAAAAAATAATAATATAAAATTCTTGAAAAACAAAAAAGAAAAAAGTCCTAAAAGAGAGAAAAAAAAGAAATAAAAAATTAAAATCAATAAAAATTTCATCCTCTGGTGAAAATCAGTTTGGTGGCACCTCAGATTTAAGTACTATGGTGAAAACCAGACAATTGACACCATGTGTAATGACTTTTCTCCTCCTTCCTTCAAGATTTTTCTTGAACTTCCATCTTTCATCCATTTTCCTTTTACATCATAATAACCTTTCCACCCTCACCATGACTTGTGGATTGTTTCACTTTTCTCACTTGATTGCACACATTTTTCTCCCTGCGTAATAAACTAATCCTGTTCTTCACTGGGGAAATGTCCCTGACTTTAGTAGTCGGCTGGGATATTTGGCATCTCATAGTCAAAGGAACTATCACCTTTTTTTTTCTTCTCACTCACAAAATACAATAAATTTTCACTTGCACTATCAAACATCTCACTTGACCTTGCTCCATAATAAAGATATTCCATTTCTAGATGGATTACACTTTAGACAAACATGCAGCATGATAAGACTAAGATTGAGAAGATATCACAAAACCTTATCAAATTATCAAATCAAACATAACACTTGTGACAAGGATCATTTTGACATGATGCACAGTTCTTGTTTGTGTTCTTTGCGTCTTCTGATTGTTTCTATTTTTATCTTTAGTGACATATCTTTTAGCTTTTTTGGGATGTCTTTGACTAGATATTTTGGGGCATTTTTACCCATTTTTTTTCTTTTGGATTGTTCCTTAGTAATATGATGACTTGTATTGGGACATGATTGTTTAATATAATTGATGAGGCATGCATCTCATGTAAACTAGGGTGTTCCTTAATTGTTTGATCTATCTTCTACCACACAACAAGTATATTGATTCTTTTGGATCTTTACCCTATCCAAATGAGTTCATCCCATTTATATATTAATCTCAATGGTGATATAATCACTTAAAATAACAATAAATATCATCACCTTCATATCTCTTTCATCTCCTCCTTTATTTCTTCAACTTCCTCCCATTTCCTTCATTTAATTTAATTTAATTTAATTTATTTCATCCATTTTCTTCTTTCATCTCCTTTTCATCATCTTCATATCTCTTCTCCATCACATTCATACCTCTTTTTTATCAATTCATTTTGTTCATCACTTCATTTCATTCATCACTTCCATATTACTTTTCCATCAGTTATTTCTTACATCACCTTCCCATCATTCTCATTCTTCTTCCTCCTTATCTTAGAGATCAATCAATTCCTTTATCTGACTAATACACGCCTCTTAATTTCAATTTCAAATCAATCAACTTCCTTTGTAGCATGCGATCCCATTGCTAATTGATAAATCAATCAATCATTGTACCCACTTATCATGCACTATTATCAATCTTGATCACCTTAATCAACTTATCAACTTGGCTATACTGATCATTTCTATCGATTATTCAGTTACACTTATCAATGTACATTGTCATCAAATGCACACGTTAGCTTAATCATTTGTGTAATATTAATCACAAAATGTTTTCCATGTGATCTATCGAGAGACCAATATTATCGTGATTTGTATGATCAATCTCTAGAGTGGGTATATCATATAATTTATCATCATCCTTATCAGGACATCTCTAGGGCATATATTAGTTAATTAATTTTTCTTTTAAACAATGTGACATGCTGCATTGTCTCAAAAAGGGGCAAAATGTAGACACATAAATTTATCCTATAAATTAATCCTAATTCCCGTTAGTACTTTTTCTTGTAGAATCTTAATATTTCACTTATGCTTGACTCTTAGATTCCCAAATTTTGATTCACACAAGTAAAAATCTAATTAACAAGGATTTAATCATTCTACTCTTTGAGCTCCACAGACTCAGGCAGGTGTACCTTTTACAACTTACTTCTACTTAGTAAATATGACAATAGATCTTGATTCTACATTGATTTGTTAATGGTATTTATTTCAACAATTGATAACAAATCATGCAGATGCTAATCACTAGTCTTATGCAGAATCTTACAAACCAAAGGATGCATTTAATAATAAAAAATACAAGTGTGACAAGGATTCTCATCCTTCTTCTCTTTGAGTTATTAACTCAGGGAGGATAACCTAATGATTCACTCTTCAAGGAATCAACAAGATTACTTGTATTCTTCACATACAAATGATAAGCATCTATGTTCTTTAATAAAAACTTAAAAGGTTGCTTAGATTTTAGATTTGATAATAATAACTACTATTTATATCTAGACCAGTGCCTAATCCGGGGCAAAGAGTCAAACAAAATACATTTTCAAAGTAACCTCTTAATGCAAACACACTTAGAAATAAGATTAAATGCCTTACAAGTCATCTCTTCATTGCCATATCTATGTATCAAATCCCTATGCCCATGTTTAACCCTCTGAAACTATCCTTAAGAATTACTCTTCCCTTGAAAGAAACTTAAAAACAATCTCACAGTTACCTTATAACCAGTGTATTTAAAATTCCTTATAGATTAGATACACAAGAACTCCAATAAAGTCTCGTGAAGACATCATAGGCATGAAATAGGAATTCCCATTGTATTTTATTAAAATATCCATGTTTAATACATCTGGAATGACAAAAAGATTCAAAATAAGAAAAAATTTAGAAATTGCCTTGTAGTTATTAATTCACCATACTTTACATTACATTACAACTTTCTATGTATAGTGTACACTAGCCATCTTGGAATCTTGAAAAAGGCAGGATGCAACAAGCTTCAGGTGGCTAGGAGATAAGACAAAACATGACTCATAAGAGATAAACAAACAAGAAAAGTGATAACCACTTTGTTACAAGATTTTCTTAAAGCATTTTGTCTTTTGATCGCTTGATCTTTGCAACTACTTCAAATTTGTTCTGAGCTTTCCATATGGATTTTTTTGCCTTGGTCTTCAGATATACATATCTTTTGCATCTACTTTTTCATTTAAAAATGTTGAAGGAACCACCTTCTATTGGATATCAGGCAATATCCTTTTCTTCTTGAGTACCTGCATTAAACCTGTCCTTCCATGAAGTGAACACCTCATCACTTGGCCAAGGGAAGTTGATGACTTCATCTTTCTTTCTGCTCAATTCATCCCAGCTGGCCTTTATCTATTCAATTTCCTTTTTCCAAAACCCAAAGTATTATCTAGCTTCTTCAATGGTTTCAACAGTTTGAACAAACAAAAGTTTGTTCTCTAAACTAATAATGTTGTTAGTCCTAATTGACAGTTCCTTGACCATCTCATTCATCCACCAGGCTTTCCTTTTTATCTTACCATTCTTTCTGAATAAATTAGGGAATATCTCAAAATGAGTTTTTGAATACTCTTTTATTAATGTCTCAGCCTTTTTAAGGATACTACTTCTCCTTATATCCAAATCAATTAGATTCTCGAGGCACTTATGAGGGGAATTTAATACAATGTCAACATTATCTTCTTTCTTAGATAAGGAATAAAAAGATTTCAACTCTTCCTTTCTTCCTTTCCAACTTTGCATAATTTGATCCCACTTGTCTTTGTCTTCATTGAGAGAATTTGGTATGCTCATAATTTTCTTACCATGTAAGTCAATAGAGGAAGGGTCCAGACCATTAGAAAAATGCATTATTGTGGCTCTTATCTTATCCTCATATCATTTTTGTACCAGTGTTTGTGCATCATGAAAGTTGCACTTTCTTCATCGCAACTTTTCCTCACCCCTTCTACTCTAGTCCTTTCTACTACTAGTTTATCTTTTTAATAATTCAAATCTGCCTTTGAAATAGAGCCAAATGGAATAGGGGAGGGAGGGAATTCAATGATTGGACTAGAGGAAGATGGATGATTTGGGTCTTGAGTTATCATCCCCTGTGGAGATGTTTGGATTGAATATTGTCCTTTTAATTTGGAAATTATTTTATCCTTCTCCAAGGACTTCATTCTTTGATCATTATAAGCTTTTAGAAATATTTCCAACTTGATTCTCAGGATTTAATTGTCTTCCTCTTTCTTCTCTACTCCCTTCAAACCAAATTTTGCATACTCCAATGTTATGCCTGCTGCTTCTACCCTTGCAGTTTCTGCAAATCTTTTTACTAATAAGCTACCTGAATGTTCAGCCTGGGTATCTTCATTATTCTTCTCATTTTCTCTTCTCTTTAGTTACCACATCACCAATGTAGCATTATCTTCACTATATTAGAATCCTTTATGTGCTTGCTGAGCCTCTTTATCAATAGCAGACATGGTCTTTGTCTCTTTTCTAATAGTATCAAAGTCTATAGAATCAACTATAGCCCATTCTCCAAGGAAAAGGACTCCTTCCTTTCTAACTAATTATCTTCCCTATTGAGGGGTAATCTTCTCAAATTTGGACAACATTTCTTTTTTCACTTCATCCTCAATCTCATTCGTGTCTTTGTCAGGCTGATTCTCCTGCCTTTTCTGACATTTTTCTTTGAATTATCCAAGATGAATTCTCCACAAGAACTGAACAAATTCCCTAGCCTTCACAAAGTTATCATTTGATAAAAATTCATTACTGGCATGTTTTTTTATGGGATCCAGTTCCTTACCAACAAATTCAGCAACTGTCAAATCCATCTCTGTATGTTTGGGACCCTCTGGCATCCCTTCTTTCATCTCCTGAGATGTTACAAAAATTTGCCTTGCATCTCTCATCTGCAGTAATTGTTCAACAACTACTGGTTCATCCATGTATAAGGGGGATTGGGAAGGGGAGTAAAGAATTTTTGGTTGTTTTAATTCCTTCTTCTTTCCTTTGCCTTTTGGGGGATGATAATGATTGTGAATCTAATTTGATAGGTCTCTTTACTCTTGAAGTAGAAGCTGCCTCTTCTTTTGGAAATACCATGCTATATCCTTTCTTCTATTGCAAAACATATTTTCCTAGTGGAATACCTCTAGTAGGTATGGATTTGTTCAAAATTTTCTTAGCCCTCTCTGGCTATGCTCTTATGACCATTTATTTCTTTTGGTTCAAAGATTGCACGATATCTTCAAACATTGTCATTAATGATTCTATCTTATTTTCCCAAGGGCTGAATTCCTTTAAAGGATGATATCCTTTATAAAAGTGATGAAAAAATCTAAGGTCTTCTTGTAGACCAACAAATTTTCCTTCTTGATTTCTTTCTCTTGCAAATTGAACTCATTTATGATAATATCCTCAGGAAAATTGAATTGGTGATCCAAAACCAAGCACCTTGTCCTTTTTTTGAACATATCACTTATAAACCCTTCAGGGTCTCAACACATCTTACCATTGAAGTTTTCAAATGATAAGGCTCAAGATACTTCTGCAGATGTTTCCATCCTCCTTTTGTGATAATAAATGATGAACTATAACTGATTGAATGTTTGAAGATGTTAAGTTGATGATCACCGAGCTGCAGGAAGTTAATGCAAGACATTAAATCAGTTAATTTATTGTGTTCCATTGATGTCAACTTGATATAATCTAATTGGTTATACACACAGTGTCAAAGAATTCAAAGAACCAAAGAAATAAAGGTTATGCTATCAATAATGCATAAAATATCAGTATACACCAAGTGACAACAAACACCGATGGATAGTGCACCCCGACAGATAGAGAACCCTAAGAGAAAAGTCACATTGATACCCAAGAAAGCATTACCAAGTAGAACCAAAGTGTAACCCGAGTAGAAATGAATGTCACAGTGTTTCCTGACAGACAGACAACCCCGATGGAAAGAGATGCCTGAGGACAACTGAAGTGAAGACTGAACTAACAAGGAGTTAAACACCAGAAAGAATTGAAGTTCAGACATGAAAAAGACTTAGCTGGCAAGAGCTAAATATGGAGTGAACTAGTTGATCACATTGTTTTCATTGATAAGTTAAAAGCCAGAGATAAGCTAGAGTTTTAAAGCTATTTTATTCTAGTTGTCAAGGATAAATGTACAGGATAAAACTAAAGTAGGCTTTATAGCAAGACTGGCGAGAATTGCGGATCACGCCAAGACCGAGAAAGCCAAGGACTTAGAAATGGTGAAATTAAGCCTATAAGAGAGAAAAGATAATTCAATATGAATCAGTGGGTGAATAGAGAAGAGGATGATGAAGAGAATACTGGTGAAGAATAACTCATATAGTCCTGATCAAACAAGTTGAAGAATAGAGTTAAATATTTCTGCAAACATCGAGCAACATAGAAGCAACAACATAACCAAGCAGAAAAAAGTGGAGCAAAAGGATAGAAAAGAACATTGATCATAAAGGTATTATAAGATTACAATAGATATGAACATATACATGATTAAGTTATTTATATGAATAGATCATTTACTATTTCAGTTTTGCCATTAGATCAAAAATTCTCTTAATCGAGCAGGACTTAACAATCCTTTATATATTGAGATACATCCCAAGGACTATCAAAAAGTTTCTCATGAAGATATCATAGTGAAATTCCCTATATCAAGTGACAAACTATTCTATTTAAATCCTCTAACAAGGTCATACTTAACAGCATGTTTGTAACCTTTAACAAAGTTGGCTCTTCACCGAGCTCACTTCAGAAGAGGGACAATTTTGGGTTACCGGTCCCAAGTGGGTTTTCACTTAATAGGGTTTCCATCTAAAAATCCATGTGTCAAATGTTTTTATGGTTCATTACTTTAATATTTTTCTCTACACATTACTAAAACAAGATTGATTTGTAAACACTAAGTTATTTACTATATTTTGGTAAAGGCTAGACTGCTATTTGGTAAAGCTTAAGAATAAGGTTTAATAGTGAACTTTGAGAAGTAGTTATTTGATAATATTATTTCAAGGCATACATCTTGTAGGAATGAAGATAACTAGAGGCTTATAATTATGGTACTAATTTTTTGGGTTGATTTATTGGATTATTTTTAAAGCCACTGATTCACCCCCCCTCTAAGTTATTCTAACAATTGGTATCAGAGCTTGTGTGCTTAGAAAGGGAGTTTAACAACTCAAGAAAAAATATTACAAGATGAGAAAATGGGATGTACCTAATTTGAACAAGGACAAATTTGCATCATGACAAAGTAGTATAAGACTCCACCTATCAGGTATTGGAAATGATGTTACTCAATACTTGGATACTGAATATGTGTTGCCTACATGACCTCACACACTTGATCAATTGAGAGAAAAACATGAACACAATTCTATGATGATAGAACTTGATTCCTCACTCTTCGATGCTGAATTTAAAGATGTCAAAACATGTACCACTGCAAAGAAAATGTGGGAAAAATGGAAGCTAGTACATGGAGGAGATGCAAATGTACTAATAGCTAAGGCAGAAAGCCTAAGAAGAAAATTTAATGACCTAAGAATGAAAGAAGGAGAAAACATCACTTAGTACAAGTGTAGAATCAAAGAGGTAGTCAATGCTATCCGAGGAGTTGGAGGTGTAATTAAAGAAGAAATAGTGGTAAGTAAAATCCTAAGAACCTTATTGTCTATTTATGCTATTAAAGTATTTGCTATACAAGAAATGAGAGCAGTAGAAAACACCAATGTCACTCTAGATAGTTTGGTTGGTAGACTTATTTCATTTGAGATGAATAACTTTGACAACAATGTCTTACCATCTGTTGAGTCTACATTCAAATCTTCTTTGAAAATAAGTAATTCAAGTCATAAACACACTGAGAAATGATAGTGAAAGTGATAGTGATGAGCAATAACTTGATGAGATTGAAGCATTAATGGCTAGAAGATTGCAGAGAGGCAAAGGTAGATACAAAGGTAAATTACCATTGGTATGTTGTAATTGTAAAGAGATTGGAGACTTTGCTGCTAGATGTCCTAACAAAAGCAAAGAAGATAGAAACAATGATAGATCATATGAAAAGAAGTTTGACAGAGGTGATAACAGAGATTAATGAAGAAACTGACAATCTGACAAAAGAGATATTCGAGACTACAAGGACAAAGGGAAGAAAGCTTGTTACCTGGCAAAGAACAAAGCTGGAGATACTGACACCAAATCTGATGAAGATATTGAGATGGTATTTGTTTCCATGAAGGATGATTCAAATGAAGAGGAAAGGTATGTTGAGACTGCACTCATATCTAAGGTTAGTAAGAATGATGTCTAGATTATAGATAGTGGCTGCACTCACCACTTGACTCAAGATAAGGAAAAGTTTGAAACATTAGAATATTATAATGGTGGATCAGTAAGAATGGGTAATGACTCACCCTATCTAGTTGAAGGTAAAGGAACCATAATATTAAATATTCTGACCAGATGTGAAAATGCATACTAGGTAAAAGGACTTAACTATAATCTATTAAGTGTTTCAAAGCTAAATAAAATAGGTCACTGAGTTGCATTTGAGAAAAAAAAGGCAAAGATCTTTAATGAATCATGAAGGTTGATCAGAACTGGTGAACAGAGAAAAGGTAACCTATTCTATCTTGATGATATAAAAACCACTTGTTTAATGGATAGAAACAAAGACATATGGCTGTGGCATAAGAGGTTATGTCATGTGAATTTTGACAACATGATTAGGATAAGCAATAAAAGGAAATTAAGAGGCTTACCGGGCATGTCAAAACTTGACCATGTCATGTGTAAGAATTGTCAAAAAGGTAAAATGACAAAGTCTATTTTCAAGAGAAAAACCTATACATCTAATGCCATTCTAGAATTAGTCCATACTAATCTATGTGGACCAATGAGCACAAAAAGTTACTATGGTGATAGATACTTCATGCTCTTTGTTGATGATTATTCTAGAATGATGACAATTATGTTCTTAAAAGAGAAATCAAAAGCATTCAAGATGTATAAATGGTATAAAGATATTGTAGAAAAACAAAGTGGTAAGGAATTGAAATGCTTAAGATCAAATAGAAGAGGAGAATTTATTTTTGATGAATTCACTAACTTTTTTAATGAGCATGGAATTCAAAGATAGGTTTCTACACCAAGAACACCACAACAAAATGGAATTGCTGAAAGAAGGAACAGATCCATTGTTGATTGTGCCAGAACACTGATGACTGAGAAAGGCATCACTCAAATATTATGGAGGGAAGCTATCAGTACTGTTGTGTACACATTGAACAAAGTTCAATTAAAGAAAGACAAGAATAAGACACCCTGGGAGTTATGGTATGGATACATACCCAATGTAAGTTACTTCAAAATTTTTGGAAGTCAATGTTATATTTTGAAAGATAATAGAAATGGAAATCTTGACTCCAAAGGTGAAGAAGTAATATTTTTAGGGTATTCTACCAAAAGAAAGGCTTATAAATGTCTTAACAAATCCTCTAACAAAATAATTGAAAGTGCAAATGTCAGAGTAGATGAATTTGTAGAGAAAAATGATAAGGAAAGCAGAAAAGAATCGAAAGACTACAACAGGTCTATTTACAATGAAGAACCTGACACTTTTCCCAAGCAACAATGTATCACTCCCAAGCAACAAAACAATGCACCCGAGCATGAGGCTACAAATACCAAAAATTAGGAAATTGATCAAAATGATGTTCCAAGTGATGGAGATCAAAATGAAGGTCAAGATGATGATTAGAATGATGAACAAAGATGAATCGTTACTTGCCAAGTATGTCAGAAGACATCATCCACAAAACTAGATCATAGGAGATAAGAAGGCTGGAATGAGAACAAGAAGAAAGTCACTAAACACTAGATGTTTAATTTGTGATTTTGAGCATAAATCTGTTAATACTGGACTTGGAAATGAAGAATGGGTCAGTTCTATGAATGAAGAGTTAGAACATATTGAGAAGAACAAAACATGGACATTAGTACCTAGACCAGACAACAAGAATGTCATTGGTACCAAATGGATATTTTAGAAACAAGCTGAATGAGAATGGAGAAGTCACAAGGAACAAAGAAATATTAGTATGAAAGGGGTATGCACACAAAGAAGGAGAAACCTTTTCACCCATTGCTACACTAGAAGGAGTCAGAATTCTACTTGCTTATGCTGCATTTAAAGGATTCAAGGTATACCAAATGGATGTCAAATCTCCATTCCTGAATGGAATACTAGAGTAAGAGGTATACATTAAAAAACTAGAAGGGTTTGTTGATCCTAACAAGAGAACCATGGTTTGTAGAATAAAAAAATCCTTGTATGGATTGAAACAAGCATCAAGAGTCTAGTATGAGAGACTTCACTCATATTTCATAAGTATTGGATTTGTAAGAACAAGTGAAAACAATAATCGGTATTTAAAAGAAGATACTGATGATAACATTTTGATTGTTGAAATATTTGTTTATGATATCATATTTAGGGGTAATGATATGTTATGCAAATATTTTGCTAATGAAATGAGCAAAGAGTTTATGATGTCAATGTTTGGGGAGATCAAATTATTTCTTGGACTACAAATTCTTCAATGGGATGCAGGGATATATATCACACAATCCAAATACATCAAGGAAGTGCTAAAGATATTCAAGATGGAAGATTCCAAGCCAGTTGGAACACCTATGACAACCGGATGCAAGATAACAAATGAAGCTAAGTCAACCAGGGTAAAGCAGACCCTATATATATCTATGATTGGAAAACTCATATATGTTGTTCATACTAGACCAGATATAGCACATGCAGTTAGAATAGTTGCTAGATTCTCTGCTAACCCCATGAAATCACACATGACTACTGTCAAAATAATTTTGAGATATCTAAAGAACACCAAATACTATGGATTATGGTATAAAAGAGAAGGCAAATTTGAGCTTCAAGTCAGTTAGAATACTTTAGGGATAACTGAGAGGGGGGGGTGAATTAGTTATCAACAACTTTAAATATTTATCTTAAACTTATTAATCCAGATTCATACAAAGTAAATGCACATACAGATAACACATTACACAACACATCAATTTGGTTATGGGGAAACCAAATGGTAAAAACACCAGTGGGAATTAGTACCCATAAAGAACTATACTATTTATAGTGATCCCTGTTAAAAGATCTTTCAACCCTGTTAGGAGTTGTACATTACAATGCAGTAGTATAGTGACCTGGTTAAGGGTCAGACCCTATTAGGAGTCTTTTACAATAACCCTATTAGGGGTGGTGGAATCACTGTCCAAGGACTCACTGTCCAAGTGGTGAAGGCTACAACCTTCTGGTTATTTGATACACACTGTATCAACAAGGTGAACTGCTATTTGTGACACTACTTGTCTGATCAGTTCCTTTTATGCCCCGATGCTTTAACCTCTTGTAAAGAACTACAACAATATTTTCTATGTTTTGAAAGATTCTAATTCAATATCTATATTATCAACATATGATAAATATAGCTCTGCTGCTTTAACACTCTGCTCTGCTTTTCTAATCTCTGGCTTTCGCAACTCTTCTTATTACAAATGACCCTCTATAAGTACATATACCAAGTATGAGATCATGGGACCTGTAGGACAACTCTTCTTAACATCCTTGTTGGCTCTACTAAGCATGCAAGAATAATTACAACCGTGCAAGTACTAACTGAATAGACTTGTTGCTTCACTAAGTCAGCTTTACCAAATTGACCATAACATTGCAATCTTCTTGAAACATGTTTGGCACATTTAGATTAATATCAACAACTCATAACTCATCATGAATATACACACGCATATCCTGAAGATAGGCACAACTCAATAAACATGTTACATACATTGGCCTTAAACCATTATTCCTCGAGAACTGTAACCGTCAATACAAGAATTACATATCTTTACCGAAACTTCATATCTGGGTCTGTGTGTATGAACATAGCATAGTAAACATGTTAACAACATGTATCTATCAATGCTAGTCTTCATGTCATCATATAGATAAGTACATACAGAAGTACTACTGTGTATTATATGTTGTCATCAATGACAAATATACAATCAATCAACCGTTCAGAATCAAATCTCCAACAATCTCCCCCTTTGGCATTGATGGCAACATATGATAAAAATAACTTCTATTCATGGTGTCTTCTTTCTTTTACAATCTTCTCAATATCCTCATCAAAGATTCATTTACACTGCTACAGTTACATAGAATGTGTATACTCCCCCAGATTATAAGCTCCTTGTATGTGTTCCTTGTTTAGCTCTTTGTTTGTGTTCCTTGTTTTTATTACATACTCCCCCATTGACATCAATGGAAAAGGGTGCCATAAACCATTCTGCATAGGTACTACTCCAGATGTAGAGTAGTTAACCATTCATTAGTCACACAGGACTGATGTACTTGCTACTTTTTCTAATCAGACTTAGGAGAGGGAATGACTCCCAACTTCTCCCTTAGATACTCAAAAGTATCCTTTGCTAAAGGCTTCGTGAAAATGTCTGCTAACTGATCTTTTGTGCTTACATAATCCAATGTCACTTCCTTGTCTGCAACTTTTTCTCTAAGAAAATGATACTTGATCTCTATGTGTTTTGTCTTTGCGTGCATCACAGGGTTCTTAGACATGTTAATAGTACTGGTGTTGTCACAATGAATAACAATAGGATAGTCAACTTGAATACCAAAGTCTTTAACCATCTGCTTGATCTAAACAATTGTTGTACAATTCAGTGCTGCTGCAACATATTCTGCCTCTGCCGTTGACTGAGAAATATAGTTTTTCTTCTTGCTTGTCCAAGATACCAACCTTTCTCCAAGAAATACTGCTCCTCCTGATGTTCTCTTCCTGTCATCAATACAACCTGCCCAATCGGCATCAGTATACACATAAAGTTGTGTATTCTTTGATTTAGGATACCATAAACCATAGTCTATAGTTCCCTTAAGATATCTAAATATCCTTTTTATTGCCATTAGGTGATTATGCTTGGGTTCAGCTGCAAATCTTCCAACAATGCCAACTGCATTAGATATGTCAAGTCTTGATTGAGTTAGATAAATAAGCTTTCCAATCATAGATTTGTACAATGTTT
>MU223174.1:5272015-5321983 GCA_018584345.1 Thuja plicata | reverse complement strand
TCCTATGGTCTTATGTAACCTTTGTACGGTATTGTAAATTATATTTTTTCCTTATGAATACGGTGATCCTATGAATAGGGAGCAAAACAAGTTTCAACGTGCTTTTGGTGCAAATGATATATATTGTGAAATTGTCTAAATTTATTTTATCAAAGATTAGAAATGGAGATCCTATAGAATTTTGTAAACAATGGTTATTATGAATTTGAAAGAGAATTGAGATTTCTATGATTCCTTCAAATATTGAGTAGTTCAAATTTTAAGTATTATTGAAAGAAAAATTTAAAAGGAAATTCTAGAAAATTTAATTCAAAAAAAAAAATGTTTGAAATTAAAATTTTCTTCCACCATTATGATTAGTATTAAATTTGGGATTCAAATATGTAATTTTTATTTAAAAAAAAAAATTCCTTATGCTCGCTGTTTTTAGTTATATAGAGTTTTATTTTGATTTTTTTTTACCAGTCATAAATTATAAACATTTCTTTTATATATCATTATTAGTTTGTATTTAAACAAATTCTTGTATTATATTGTCTTGCTAAATTATCAAATAAATTTTAAATAAGTTAAGCGCATGGCGCTGTGGTGAATAGGTTTTGTTTTATAAAAAAAAAAATTACTAAGTTGGGAGGGGCCGAGTCCCCCCAAACCCTTGGCTCTGCATATATAAACTTTGGGGGCTGTGCGTCGGCGGACCACCCACTGTGCTAAGCACAGTGGGGAGGCCCCGCCGACCGGCGTTGGCCGCCCCCACCAAACCCCACCTCCCTATGAGGGCTGTCAGGCAGTGGTGCCGCCGCTTGCGGCCACCACCGCGCCGCTCCCACCGGTCTCCTTGACTCCTTCCGCTCTGCACGCGGTTTACGTCACCTTCGGATGATTATCCCGCCGCCTCCCCTGCCACGACAAGCATTTAAACATTTCATTTTTTTATATATTTGTTTTGTTGAATGGAAATTATTTCTTTTAGTTTAGGGTTTTTAAGTTCTTTGTTTATTATTTAATTTGTTTTTCTCATATAAAATTATTATGGCATTTAGATTTAAATTTCTTTTTTGTATTGCATATCAGATTTCTTTATATTAAGAATTTGATTTGATTTTAGATGGTTATATCTTAAGTTTAGATTGTATATTATATGACTAAGCATTATAGTTTATTAAAATAAAGGGGAACTATATTCAATTCAATGAAGAAATTTTATATTAATATAAAATAGATTTAAAGTTATTTTATTATATTTAGATTTGATGTTAAATAGATTAAAAGTCATTTTATTGTATTTACATCACGACGTTAAATAGACTTAATTTTTAAAGTTCCATTAAGTTGTTAGAGTAGATTTAATTTGAAGTCTCTTTAGGATATGAGAAAGGTTTAATTTTAATAACTGATTAGATTTATGCAACTATTTAGTTAGGATGTTAAAGTGCGTAGGAAGTCTAAAATTTAGAATTTAGATTTGATTATGTTATCTTATTAAATTTTTGGAATGTTTCGATGGATCAGATGAATTTTCCTTTTTGATAAAGAGGTTCGCTTAATATGTTAGTTAAAAATAATGATTAGGCTTTTTATTGATGAACTAAATGGGTAATTATAAGAATTAGAACGTTCATTATCTAACCAAATTATTCATTTTAAAACTAAAATTATTATAACCTAGATAGTGCTTTATTACGTTGGGGATCATTGCAAACCCCTTACCTACGCAATTTATCCTGTTAAGGGTATTATCGTACCCTTGACCTGCGTCGTGCACGGTTGACTTTGGGTCAACCATGGTCAAACCCCCTCTCCGATCAAGTCTATTTTCGCACCAGGTGATCCCTGTACTCTTTGGAACCTTAGATTCCAATTTCATGCTTTTGGGAGACAATTGACTTTTTGGTCAACATGGGTTGACTTTTTGGTCAACTATCTTGTTTTGCATGCCTATGACTTCCACAGTGCTTAGTAGGCCCTAGTGACCCTCCTTTGCGTATTTCAAGGGATGTTTGACTTTTGGTCAACCCTAGTTGACTTTTAGTCAAACTATCTCGATTTGCGTGTGCAAGCTTTCCTTAGGGTCTAACAAACCCTAGTTTGTACCATTCCCTTATTTCAGAGTATAGTTGACTTTTGGACAACTATGGTTGACTTTTGGTCAACTGCCTCAGTTTGCATCCAATTTCTGTTTGGAGCTTTAGACATCCTTTAGGATAGCTATGAAAGCTATTTCTGTCCTTGAGACCTTTTATGGTTTCGTTTATCCCTTTGCACCATTTTGTGTGCACATGTTAACCTTATGTTTGTTTGGGTATCCTGTTTATGTGCGTTATTAAAAATTTTTGTTCGTGTGTTTTTGCCCAACTTTTGGGCATGACAAAGGCACTGTACTGACCGTTAGATCAAATAAGACTTGCATGCTCTTTACAATAAGATTTAAAACATACACTGGACCTGCCAATTACACATGGCCTTTGGGCACATTGGCTTGATGATTAAAAGGATTCATCTTGTGTTGTAAGAGATAATACCCCCCGTTTAATTTAAAGAAACTTGTGCAATAGGTATAAAAGGTGATAAGGTTTACGGGTAGTTTAGGACTTAGGAAAATTAAAAAGGAACCCATCAGACTTAGGAAATATTAAACGGAATAGTTTAAGTGATAAAGTGGCACTGTTTGGACATAAGAATAAGAAACATGGGTTAGTATCACTTAAGTGAAGAAAAAAGTAACTTCAAAATAGAACAGACTTTGAGGGTTTAATGTTTTTCATCAAAAATGACTGAAAAAAGACTTAGGGTTTTACCACCAAGGCTGAATAATAAACATGCATGGTTTATGAAACATAAAATCCTCCTCAAAACTCAACTTCCCTTTAAATGTAGATATTTTCAACAATTACAAGCATATATGACACTAGCAGGAGTAAAAACACCCAAAATTTGATAATATAACCCAAAAATTTTAATATGACTCAGAAAAACCAAATATAGTCCCAACAGTGGCTCTATGTGAGGATGCTTGAAAGTTAGTTCATAGAAAGAATACAAATTCTCTGGGAGGTAGACCACAAGCTCACTAACCAACTATAGAAAACAAACACACAACAGAAAGGAAACACACTAGCAAACCTACAAGCCTTAAACTGTACATATATACAAAGCTATTGTGCATGGAAGAATGGATTCAATTGAAGAAGTTTTTAGAAATTGTCTATGCACTAGAAATTCCTATTCATCATCATTCATACTATTAAGAAAATATGAATCCTTTCCAAATATATGATGAATAATAAAGGGACCTTACCATAAAGATTCAAACTTCTTATGCTTTCCCTTATCTTCAGCTCTGGTATTCCATTGAAGAACCAAATCACTAGGCTGGAATTTTTTGTCATTTTCCCTTTTGTCAAAAAGATATTTCATTTTTTTTTGTAACTTGATATTTTCCCTTTGGCTATCTCTTCTCACTTCATCCAATTCTAATAATTGGACCATTTTGTCTTGCATAGGCTCAAAAACTTTCTAAACCCTAATCTTGGATGAACTTATAGTCTGGAAGCAAATTGTTTACAGGAATTGTAGACTGAACACCATACACTAGTTCAAAAGGAGACTTTCATGTTTCCCTCTTCATAGTAATTCTTTCTTCCCATAAGGAAAGCTTTAATTTTGCATGCCATGCCCTTTTGTTGTTTTCTAGGGTCTTCTTCAAAATTTACAGAATACTTGTGTTACTAGGTTTTGCTTTCCCATTGGCTTGTGGATGGTAAGGGGATGAATATGATATAATGATTCTCATGTCTGAACAAAAATCAATAAAATATTCTAATCTAAAGCACATTTCATTATCCATTACTAGTTTAACAGGGACACCAAACCTAGTAATGACATTATTCATCAAAAAGTCAACCACTACTGTGCTTGTGGCCTTTTTAGTTGGAATTGATTCTACCCACTTGGTAAAGTAATCAGTAGCAACCAAAATACAACTATGTCCCCCACTTGATTTTCTGCAAAGTCTCCAATGTATTCCATCCCCCACATAGCAAAAGGTGCTTTTGCAACTACAGGATTCATTAATAGGGCACCTGAAAACTTCATCTTATTAGAGAATCTCTGACATAGTTCACATCTCCTGACAAAAGAATGGACATATTTAAACAAATAAGGCCAATAATAGCCAACCCTTAATATTTTATGAGCTATTTCTCTGGCTGAATAATGTCCTCCACACATCCTAGAATGCATTTCTCTCAAAACCTTTTTAGATTGTCCTTTGTCTAGACATAAAAACAATATTCCATCCCCATTTTTCCAATATAGGTGACCCTGCAATAGTACATATCTCTAAGCTTTCAATATCAGGATTCTCCTCTGGTTGTCACTCAAATCCTCTGGGCAACTAGCATTTTTTAGAAAATGTACAATATTAGTATACCAGAGCTGCATTTCAATACTTGTAACTACTTCTCCATAAGTGTTGACATTGTTTACTTGGACTAGATCCAAAATTTACTCTGTCATTAATTTGTCTAGTCCCAATCCCCTTACCAGCTTATTAATGGGGATCTCTAAGTCAAACTCCTGAATCTTATTAATCCACTTGCATCTTTTCCCTGTCACTTCAATTTGGACCAAAATATCTTTTACTGTAGCATGGGGAACATATGCATTGACTTTAACACATATTAGGTAAGGTCTAAATGCCTTGAATCCTTTAACCAAAGCATAAGCTTTCTTTTCCATCAATTGATAACTTAACTCAGCTGATTGTAATGATTTACTAAAGAAAGAAATAGGGTGCTCAAACCCTTCTTCATCTTTTTGCAAAAACACCGCTATAATAGTGTGAAAAGATGCAAATGTAAACAGAGAAAATGGTTTTGTGTAGTCAGGAGAAATTAGAACAGGGGATTCTTGAATTTCTTGTTTTATTTTCTCAAATTCTCTTTGTGCCTCCTAATCCCACTCAAATTTTACATCTTTCTTCAATAGTTCGACTATTGGTTTGAATAATTCTACAAAATTGGCAATAAAAATCCTAACAAAAATAATCTGTCCTAGGAATGATTGCACACCTTTAAGGTTTTTAGGAGCAAGGACCTTCTGAATGGCTTCAACTTTTTCTGGATCTATCCGTACCCCTTCTTTTAATACTGTGTGCCCCAATAGTTTCCCTTCTGTAACATTAAATTGACATTTTCTTGGATTCAGTAATATCCCATATTCCAATGCTTTGATTAAAACTTTCTCCAAATGGTTGCAATGATCTTTAGATATTTTTGAGAAAGTATTCAAATCATCTTGATAAACTACCATGAGAAAATTTATAAGATCCTTAAAGGCCACATCCATTTCCCTCTGAAATGTTGCACCAACATTCTTCAAACAAAAAGTCACAAGGGCATGTACATAAGTTCCCCAAGGGGTAGTAAAGGTAGTCTTCAATTGTTCAGATTCCTTGACTAACACTTGATTATACCCAGAGAACCCATCCATCATAGACAATAAGTCACAACTAGTCACCTTATGAAGCATATCTTCCATGTTAGGTAATCCATAATTTTCCTTTAATGAAGCTACATTCAGGTTCCTGAAATTAACACACAATCTTATGTCCCCATTCTTTTTTCTTACTGGGACCAATTTTGAAACCCATGATGAATGTGCTCAATTATGCCTGCATCTCTCAATTTCATAAGCTCCATTTACATTTTGGTGGCCAATAATGGATTGATAGACCTCTGTTTCTATCTAAATGGTTTTGCATCTTCTTTCAATGGGATGTCATGTTGGAACAAGTACTTCCTATAATCTTTAAGATCTTCATAGGACCATGCAAAGACATGCTTATATTTTTTAAGCAATTTTATCAAATTCATCCTCACATCTCTATCCAAATTCTTTCCAATATAGACCAACTGAGGGGATGTCTCTAATCCTAAATTTATTTCTTCCAACTCTTCTAACTTGGTATTGGACTTTTGTGATATGTAACTATCATTAATGATGAACATGCCTTCCAGTTCCACTAGTCCCTTTGGAATATGGTTAGATTCTAACTGAATAATTTCATTCTCAAAAATGCATTCCTTACCATCTATAATTCCAATCAAAGAGTCACAGTCAATTTGCTGGCCATCATAATGATATAGGCACTGGATAAATCTGAGGATATCATTATCATCGTCAAAGACTTTCCAATTATTGATATTGTCAGGCATTGCAAACCTATTCTTGAATTCTATCATAGATACACTAGTAAGGGTAATATCATCATTTTTCAGAGCGACATTTGCAAGGAAGTATTCCATGATATTGTTTGATCTTTCTACACACAGAATATTGAATGCATCAAATAACTCTATTCTATCCCAGACAACATATTTATACAATTTTAATGTGTCATCCTTAGCAACATATTTTGATCTTATCCGAGCTATAATTAATTGGGAATCCCCATGAACTTATAAACTTTTAATGTCATGCTTGATGACAATATCCATTCCCAATATCAATGCTTCATATTCAATTGTATTGTTGGTATAATGAAAAGTCAATAAGAAGGAATACTTAAAAGTAATACCTGATGGTGATATAAAAAAAACACCCACTCCTAATCCTTCCTTAGAACACTTTCCATAAAAAAAAATCTTCCATAATCCATCTTGTTGTAAGAATACCTCATCAACTATTGGGTCAATATTTCTCAGTTGTGGCTTGATTTCTTCAACAGTAAATTTTTCAATATCTACATCTACACAACAACTCAACTTATTAGGTAAGATCATCTCAATCATGACAGAAGAATGAGGCTCCATATACAACTTAACCTTAGTGCCATTCATAGGTATTATTGCAAAAGACAAATTGAATTGAAATTTTATACCTACTACTGCTGCCCATTGTCTGGATAATAGCATACCATAATGGGGCTTTTTATAAAAAAAATGTCCATTTTATAAGTGGCCTCTAAAAATGAAGCAATTTTTACTTCAATAAATTTCAATGTCCCTACTACAGGAACCTCGCTATTATCCATTGCATAGCATCTCCCTGCAGAAGTGCTGACTCGAAGACCTAGCTCTTTCATAAAATGGTATGGCATTACAGTAGCAACAACAACAGAGTCTATGATACAATTTTTTACCAATAAATTATTTATCATGAAATTAATATAAAATGGATCAACCAATAGTGGTTCTTGAGTAACCACATTTCCAATACAGGTACTAGAGAGCTCCTTGCTTGTATCCTAGGCTCTCACTTGTTTTTCTTTCTCATTGACATTAGGAACATATCTTTTCTCATTTATTAAGGTCAAGGGTAATTCTTCCTTGTTTGACACAGGGACATCTTCTATTCCTTTTAACACTGCAAGTGCAACTTCTTTGTGCTCTTTTATCTTCAACATCTCCATCAATGGAATTGATACCTTCATCTGTATAAGATCATGTTTCATGTCAAACATAGGCAATTCAAAAGATAAATCATTTATTTTCTTACTCCTATTGGCCTTATTAGTAACTATTTGTTCCTCTACCTTTACTTCCTCCTTTCCCTTTTGGGCAGAAGAGGATTCTGCTTGTTTTGTAGTTTTCTTTTCTTTGCTTTCCTTGATAGGAGATTCTGCAACAATTTGTGGGGAATCTTCTTTAATAAATATAGAAGGAAGTTTGCCTTCACCAGGATCCACCCTTCTATTTCTTAGATTATATTCATCTCTGGCTTGATTTATTGTTGCTATAATCAAGGAACATTTTTCCTCATCACTAGGTAGTCTAAAATGGGGATGCTCCTTATCATCACCAACTGCATTAATGGTCCTTTATAGCACATTACCAGCTTCATCTTCTGAATAAGAAACAATTTGTGTCTGGTATTCTAGGTACTGTCTTCCTCTATTTATAACATTTTTAGGAAACTCACTATTCTCTGAAGACCATGGATAAGGTCTTCTCATAGTAAACATGTCAATAGAAGGGTCTTCTTGTCTAGAACTTGTCTATTCATCCCCCTTTTCTAGTTGATTAGCCAGAGCTTGAGAAAAAATACATTGATAAGAAGAGTGAGGGATGTTAGAAAAAACACACCAAGGATTATTCTCTACATTATTTGTGCTATTTCTCTTTAGAGGGTGAGGGGTCTCTTTTGTTTTTAGGTTTTCTTGATTTTTAGGGATTGGTTTGCCATATTTCCAATTTGTTATATATGGCATGTCCCTTAGGTTCGTCTATTTATCATACCTTTGGTATTGATACTTTTTATCATGAAAACCATTGTCATTTTTGTCTATCTTAGTAGTAAGATCATTTAATGCATTCACCAACCTATCAACCCTATCACCCTCTTGAAAATGTTTTCTTTTCTGACCCCTTGTCTCCTTTCATAGTTTACCATCTTCTCTCTTCCCCATCTTCTCTGAGGCTTTCCTATTACTCTCAATGTAAACAAATATTTTGTAAGCCTCTATTAGGGTATGTGGGTTCTTATCCCTGAGAAGATAGGACATCTTCCCATCAACAACATTAATGTAGGTAGTTAGACATACTTTATCATCTAACCTCAACACTTGGAACAATTTGTTCATGACCTTTTAAAATCTATTGTTAAAATCTTCCATGATTTCATTAGGGAATTTCCTAATGTTATTAAATTAATTTAACATTTAACTAGAGTCAACATGTTCTCATTATTGTTCCCTAAAAGAGATAAAAAATTCATCCCAAGATGCTATGCTATCATTAGGAAAATTCCTAAACCAATCCCTAGCATCTTCTATCAAAGATTGAACAAAAGGCTTCATAATAACATATTCATTCTCAATTTCAAAATTAGTGATCTTATTAGTGAAAGCTTTTAGATGTTCTTCACAAGTAATAACATTTTACCAATAAATTTTGGGATTTGGTTTCTTACCTCATTAGGGATCATATTTGGATGACTAGGAATGCCATCAAAGAAAAGAGGTCAGTATCTGTCTAAATGGAGGAAACTTCCAAGTGTATTGTTTCCACTAGTGCATGCTACACCTCCTTGATTCTGAGTAGGTTGAAGAGCACCTTGTTTAGGATTAGAATTTTGAGCATTTAGATTAGGACCAGAAACTTGATCATTTGGCCATAAACCACCTAGTGGGTTCTATTGTAATGTCCCAGCACTAACAAACATTAAGCTACTTGAAATGGTATTTGTAGTAGGATGGAGGAAAACTATTCTCATTTTCATGTCAACTGCAGTAGCCTCCAACTCCATTTTTTCTAGTTGCTTAGATAGATCCTCTTTAGCCTTTCTAGGTTTCTCCAATTCCATGTCATCTTGGGACATACCAACAAGGGGCAAATTTTCTATGTTAAGGCTCATTTATAATGATACCAATCACTTTTTGTTTGCATTTATCAGATGCATCCCTGTCATTTTTCTTGAGCTTTGCATTTTGCTCAATTTCATGTGGATGCAACTGCCTCAAAACAAGTCCGTCTTTCTCAAATTCATCTACCTTAGAGTTTGATCTATTATTTGTATATTCTTGCCTCAAGGCCCCAAGATCACCAATTAAATCTTTGTCCAGACCCTTGACCTCCTCATTTAGACTTTTAGCCTTAAGCTCATTTCTCCTTGTTTCTGCCAAGAGTTCTCCTCTCCTAGTTAACAATTCATATAATTCCTACTCACACTTTTTTCTTGCATTTTCTATCTCTTATTCTTGCTCACACTTCCTTCTTCTGAAGGCTATAACCTCCTCACACAATTTTTTAGAATCATAAGATGTAGTCTCAACAACAGATGTTTCTCCTTACTTCTTTAGAGTTTCTTCTGCAGGTAAGAAACCTGCATTAGTCATTTCTCCATCTCTGAAAGGATCAAAAGATGTGTTATCAACATAAGGGAAACCTTGCCTTGAATTCTCATCACCTTCAAATGAATATGAAACTCTCTTAGGGATATGGGTTTCTATTCTTCCTTTTGAAACTCTTTGGGATTCATGATTTGACCCACCTCTTTTAGACCATTGTCTTCTTCCAGGTGTATGGAGCTCTTCTCCTATATATTTCTCTAGATTAGATCTATAGTAAGACCTGGTGTTTCTTTGCCGACTCATTTTAAATCAGACAAGAATTTTCACTATTTCAATATTTAAACACTGGAATGCACAGAGTATAGAGTCACCACACACAACAAGTATGGGAAAAAAATAGCAAAACTAACCGAGAAATGGAACAACAGAAAGTTAGTTACTATGAACTTTGATACCCTATCGCTGAAACCCACTTCTCCTCAGTAGAGTCACCAATTTGTTAGTACTTTTTCTTGTAGAATCTTAATATTGAACTTATGCTTGACTCTTAGATTCCCAAATTTTGATTCACACAAGTAAAATTCTAATTAACAATGATTTAATCATTCTACTCTTTGAGCTCCACAGACTCAGGCAGGAGTACCTTTTACAAATTACTAATTTTTAGTAAATATAACAATGGATCTTGATTCTACACTAATTTTTTAATGGTATTTATTGCAACAATTGATAAAAAATCCTGCAGATGCTAATCAATAGTCTTATGTAGAGCCTTACAAACCAAAGGATGCATTTAACAATAAAAAATACAAGTGTGACAAGGATTCTCATCCTTCTTCTCTTCAAGTTATTAACTCAGTCAGGCTAACCTAATTATTTTCTCTTCAAGGAATCAACAAGAGTACTTGTATTCTCCATATACAAATGATTAACATCTATGTTCTTCAATAAACAATTAAAAGGTTGCTTAGATTTTAGATTTGATAATGATAACTACTATTTCAATCTAGACCAGTGCCTAATCCGAGGCAAAGAGTCAAACAAAATATATTTTCATAGAAACCTCTTAATGCAAACACACTTAGAAATCAAATGAAATGCCTTACAAGTCATCTCTTCATTCCCATATCTATGTATCAATTTACTATGCCCATATTTAATCATCTGAAACTATCCTTAAGAATTACTCTTCCCTTGAAAGAAACTTAAAAACAATCTCACGGTTACCTTATAACTAGTATATTTAAAATGCCTTATAGATTAGATACACAAGAACTCAAATAAAGACACATGAAGACATGATAGGCATGAAAAAGGAATTCCCATAGTATTTTATTAAAATATCTCTATTTAATTCATCCATAATGATAAAAACCTTCAAAACTAGACAAAATTTAGAAATTGCCTCGTAGTTATGAATTCATCATCCTTTACATTACATTACAACTTGCTATATATAGTATACATTAGCCATCTTGGAATCCTTAAAAAAGAAGGATGCAACAAGCTTCGATGGCTAGGAGATAAGACAAAACATGACTCATAAGAGACAAACAAACAAGAAAAGTGATAACCACTTTGTTACAATATTTTCTCAAAGCATTTTGTCTTCTGAATGCCTGATCTTTGCAACCGATTCAAATTTGTTCTTAGCTTTCCATATGGAGTTTGTTTCCTTGGTCTTCAGATATACATATCTTTTGCATCTTCTTGTTCATTTCAAAATTCTAGAGGAGCCACCTTCTATTGGATATCAGATAATATTCTTTTCCTCTTGAGTAGCTGCATTAAACCCGTCTTTCCATGAAGTGAAAAAATCATCACTTGGCCAAGGGAAGTTGATGACTTCATCTTTCTTGCTGCTCAATTCATCCCAGATGGCCTTTATCTATTCAATTTCATTTTTCCAAACCCAAAGCATGATCTAGCTTCTCATTCATCCACCATGCTTCCCTTTTTATCTTACTAGTCTTTCTGAATAAATTAGGGAATATCTCAAATTGGGTTTTTGAATAATCTTTTCTTAATGTCGCAACCTTTTTAAGGATAATACTTCTCCTTATATATAAATCAAATAGATTCTTGAGGCACTTATTAGTGGTAGTTAATACAATGTCAACATTATCTTCTTTCTTAGATAAGGAATAAAAAGATTTCAACTCTTCCTTTATTCCTTTTCACCTTTGCATAATTTTATCCCACTTGTCTTTGTCTTCATTGAAAGAATTCAGTATGCTCATAATTTTCTTTCCATGTAAGTGAATAGAGGCAGGGTACAGAGCATCAACAAAATGCATGATTGTGGCTCTTATCTTATCCTCATATCTTTGCTATACTAGTGTTTGTGCATCATGAAATTTTGCACTTTCTTCATCCAACTTTTCCTCACCCCTTCTAGTCTAGTCCTTTCTGCTACTAGTTTATCTTTTTCATAATTCAAATTTGCCTCTAAAATAGAGAAAAATGGCATAGGGGAGGGAGGAAATTCGATGATTGGACTAGAGGAAGATGGATGATTTGGGTCTTGTGTTATCATCCTCTGTGGGGATGTTTGGATTGACTATTTTCCTTTTAATTTGGCAATTATTTTATCCTTCTCCAAGGACTTCATCCTTTCATCATTATAAGATTTTAGAACTATTTCCAACTTGATTCTCAGGATTTTATTTTATTCCTTTTGCTTCTCTGCTACCTTCAAAGAAAATTTTTTAGACTCCAATGTTATGCCTACTACTTCTACCCCTGTAGTTTCTACAACTCTTTTCACTAATAAGCTGTCTGAATGTTCAGCCTGGGTCACCAATGCAACATGATCTTCACTATTTTTGACTCCTTTATGTGCTTGCTGAGCCTATTCATCAGTAGCATACATGGTCTTTCTCTCTTTTCTAACAACATCAAAGACTATAACATCAACTATATCCCATTCTTGAAGGATAAGGACTCCTTCCTTTCTAACTAATTCTCTTCCCTCTTGAGGGGTAATATTTTCAAATTTGGACAACATTACTTGTTTCACTTCACCCTCAATCTCATTCTTGTCTCTGTTAGGCTGATTCTCCTTCCTTTTTTGACATTTTTCTTTGAATTCTCCAATATTAATTCTCTACAAGAACTGAACAAATGCCCTAGCCTTCACAAAGTTATCATCTAATAAAAATTCATCACTGACTTGTTTTGTTATGGGATCCAGTTCTTGACCAACAAATTCAAAAACTGTCAAATCCATCTCTATATGTTTGAAAGCCTCTAGCATCCCTTCTTGCATCTCCTAATATGTTACAAATATCTTTCCCACAACTCCCATATACATTAATTTTTCAACAACTGCTTGTTCATCAATGTGTAAGGGGGATTGGGAAGGGGAGTAAAGATTTTTTGGTTGCTATCCTTGTTTTGTCCTTTGCCTTTGGGGGATGACAATGATTGTGAATCTAATTCCATAGGCCTCTTTCCTCTTGAAGTAGAAGCTACATTTACTTTTGGCAATACCATTCTATATCCTTTCTTATATTCACAAAAATATTTGAGTGGTGGAATACTTATAACAGGTATGGATTTGTTCAAAATTTCCTTATCCCTCTCCGGCTCTACTCTTATAACCATTTCTTTCTTTTGGTTCAAATCTTGAATGATATATTCAAACATTTTCATTAATGATTCTATCTTCTTTACCCAAGGGTTGGATTCCTTTAAAGGATCATATCCTTTATCAAAGTGATAAAAAAAGATAAGGTCTTCTTGTAGACCAACCACTTTTCCTTCTTGATTTCTCGCTCCTGAAAATTGAACTCATTTATGATAATATCCTCAAGAAAATTGAATTGGAGATCCAACACCAAGAACCTTGTCCTTTTTTTGAATATATCACTTATAAACCCTTCAAGGTTAGCACATCTTACCATTAAATTTGTCAAATGATAAGGCTCAAGATACTTCTATAGATGTTTCCATCCTCCGTTTGTGATAATAAATTGGTGTATACTTGTGATAGTAGGAAAGATGGTGCCCTTTCCTTTTCCTATCAATGCTTCTTCTTGCAGTCTACCAATCTGCCTGATTATCTCTACAATGACCATTTTGAGAGGGACATGATATGGAAGTATATTTGGGACACCTTTGAAACCATAGACTCTGAAAATTGTTGAAACATGGTATAGAATAACATCACCCCAATTATGCACTATAGTAATTCTTTGAGCATATTGTTTTGGTCTTATTAATTTCAACAAAGATGCATGAATCCTAGGATTATCAGAAAATAACAAGGCCCTAAGCCTAGAAGCAAAACACCTGTCAAAAGTGATGAAACTAGCATTTTTCCTATCCCATGAGAACTCTGCACTCCATAGTTGGACAAGCATATCTTCATCATCCTTGAATTTCATCACATCCATGTCCTTTTCAAAGTAATCAACACCCTTAAATAGGAACATATACATTAACATTGAATACCAACCAAAGGGTTTGACTACCTTTTCATTCTTAATGCCTACTAAAACCTGGTGAACCATATCAACAACATATGAAGAAAAGTAAAAAATAATGGCTAGATGAGGATGGAGAATCTATACCATCATAAACATGTAATGAATTGGCATCTCTTTTTCTTCATCATCCCCAAAGATTTGACTTAGGGCACTGTTAAAACCTTTGGCTTTTGGGGTAAAATAATTCAATTTGAATGGCTCAGGTGTACTGGGTCCTACTACAACCAGATCCCCTACATTGTTGAAAAATTGTTTAAAGGGTCCACCTCTAAGATAGTTCCTCTGGGACTTATATACCTCCTATAATTGGTTAAAATCAATTTTGTCCATTTGACTATCAGGATCATTTAGTTGAAAGACTACTCTTATTTCCTTAGCTGTGATATTTATTAATATTTGTCCATTTATAGTTCTTACTACCCTGGACAAACTATCATATTTATCTACTATTTGGATCAACAAATAAATATCCATAAAGACTCCAGGGACTACCAATTTACCCTCATCAAATTTCCATATGTTGCTATTAGGTGCAAATGATTTCTCTGGCTAAAAGCCACTTTGAATAGTGCTAAACTAGACATACTGGTGTTGGCATCCCTAACCCATATGCCCTTATCATATAAACCCTCCCCAATTTTTAAATGAGGGTGTTTTGGAACCATTTCTTTGAGTTTGGTGGTATCATTTGTTGATCTGACTAGTTGTGGTAGAAGATCATCACAAACATTCTTTCTTGGTAGTGTATTTTCCCAGTAATTTCTCTTCTGGGTGCCATTTCTAACTTAGGGATTTTAATTCAGAAAGAATAAACTTTATAAAAAATTCCTAATTCCTTTATAATGTCAAAATCCTACTGAAAAACAAGTTCAATGTTTCAAAATGGATCAAAAGAACAACTTACCCATTCTGCACAAGTTGAAAATCATATGGAAATCACTGTAATTCGGCTCTACTTTGATCACTTCAGCAATTATGGCATTTGAAAACTTAAGTGAATGATCTTATACGCAATCCCATCACTTCCTAATATTTAATTTTATTTGGGATGACCACACATTCCACCATTACTTCTGCCTGATTTGAACTCTCATGACCCAACGGTTTAGAAACCTTACTTTACCAGTTTAAAACATGACCGTCAATCTTAACAATCTCCTCTTAAATTCTATGGCCAACAATAGTTGACAAATATTTCCATCAATTTGGACATGTGTTAATTAGGTGCAATGCCTTAATCACTATATCTCGATCACATTTCCCCTGAGGCTTTACGCCCACTGTTAGATCCTTTTAGAATTGCCAAACTTTTACTTCCCTTTACCTCAGGCAGGGTCCCATCACTTATCCATGTGTCATGTTGGCATGATGCCTTGAAGGATAGATCATGATCATATTTATTTCAATGATTTATTCCTACCATCTGATCAAACAAAACTTGACCTCACATTAACTTTACCTTTCGCTTAGTAACTGCAGGTCCCACTAACTTAACAGGACATGTGCCACAAGGGTGTGATGCCTCAAAGACTAAACCTATGTCATCTCTGCTTCAAGGCTTTAGTGCTAGCCGCATGATCAAGTTTAACATGATCACAAATTATCTTCACTTAAATGCTGACTTGGTCCCACTAACCTGCCAGATGTCATCACGACGTGATCCCTTAAATGGTAACTATCTTCATCTTCATGATCAAGGCTTTACACTAGCCATAGATCTTCTTCAAAATTAATGACTTTTAAATACCATTTGAATGCTCAGGGCCATGATGCCACCATTTTCCAGATGTCACTTAGGTGTGATGCCTTAATCACTAAATAGCTTCATCTTTGTGCCTGAGGAAATGTGCTAGCCATTAGATGAAATCTGATATGACTATTCTTTAACCCATCCGGAACCTCAAAATATTTACACGTGAAATTTAGGCGCAATGCCTTGATGAATAAATATCTACATTTTCACCTTAAATGTAATTCTCCTGCCATCGTTCTCATCAAACTTGAACTACTTTTAATCACATTTACTTTATGTAGAGCCAAACCCACTTGGGACACCTAGCACAAAGGTGGAATGCCTTAAAGGTTAGATGAACTACATCTTTGTTCTGAGGATTTATGCTAGCCACACAATATTAAACAACTCGACCACTTGTTAAGTCTTTTCAAATGGTCCCTCAAATTTGATAGTCGTCATGCATCAACAAGGCAGAATGCCTTAAAGGTTATAATCACTACATCTTGAGATCAAGGCACTGCACTGACCATTAGATCAAATAAGAATTGCATGCTCTTTACAATAATATTTAAAACATATGATGGAACCACCAATTACACATGGCCTTTAGGTGCATTACCTTGATGGTTAAAAGAATTCATCTTGCATTTTAAGGGATAGTGCCCTCCATTGGATTTAAAGCAACTTGCATGACAGGTGTAAAAGGTGATAAGGTTTACGGGTAGCGTAGGACTTAGGAAAATTATAAAGGAGCCCACCTGACTTAGGAAATATTAAACCTAACAATTTAAGTGATAAAGTGGCCCCATTCAAACATAAAAATAAGACACGTGGGTTAGTATCACTTAAGTGAAGCAAAAAGTATTTTCAAAATAGAACAAGCTTTGAAGGTTTAATGTTTTTCATTGAAAATGACTGAAAAAAGACTTAGGGTTTTACCACCAAGGATGAATAATAAACATGCATGGTTTATGCAACATATAAATCTCCTCAAAACTCAACTTCCCTTTAAATGCAGACTTTGTCAACAATTACAAGCATATCTGACACTAATAGGAGTTAAAATGCCTAGAATTTGACAATATAACCCAAAATTTTTAATAGGACTCAGAAAAACCAAATATAGACCCAAAAATTCCTATACTAATTAAGTAGGTATTATTGTCTATTTAGTTAATTTATTATTATATTCTCTATATTTTAAATTATTACATCATTTATATAATTTATTAAATCAAATTATATTTCAATTTACCTATTTAATGAATTCATAATAAATTTATCCTCCATTATGTCTCTTATCCTAAATCCATACAACCTATCTTATTTATCCTCTTTCACCCCCACCAATTGCATCCAATTACCAAGTGGGACAAACATATTATCTCCATCTACTCTTTTTATCCCACATTCATCCCAACATGGGGATTTATTATGAGGAAGGCTATTCATGAAAAATTCTTCAATAAATCTATTCTCCATAGCTTCTTGTGCATACTTCTCTAACATAAAATATCATTTAAACATAAGATCTTGGTAGATAGGAAAGAAAAGGAGTGAGATTCCACTAAATGCAATTGTTTTATTTTAAGTTGATGTTATTTGCATTTTTGTTTATTGAAATCAACTTCATTATCGTGACGTTGGAATAAACACATAACTGATCTTGCTCTCCATTTCCATCATTGGAAAATAGCAATACATATTAACTAAATATTTTTTGGGGAAGTTATAAATAGTGTGATAACTATATATTAAGCAACACTAATCAACAAATATTTCACTAGCAATATAATGAGCATAATGTTTTTCCAGAGTTGTGAGATGTCTTTGAGAGTGATAGTTTATGTTGATCCTTTTGATTTGACAACAATAATTTTGTACTGAAATATTTTCCTGAAGAGCAATGAATTTTTAATTTTAGAGTTTTTTTGGGAAACTTCAATTGACACATCCTATGGCTGTTCATTTTCCTTGATTTCTCTGTGTATTAGAGTGTTTATTTTAGATTAGTTTTTTTATTGGGTCAACATCATTTCTAGTTATGATAGTATTTATTGTACATGCAAAATGTGATTATACCTATTTTGAGGTGTACTAGTTGGAAATTGATAGTGACATGGTCAACAACTTCCAATGTTGGTCAATCATAATCAATTGGTATTTCACCTCGCCTACCAACTTTTCAGGTGCTCTTAATTTAGCTTCATATTTCAAAATTTTCATAGTTGTTATTATCTATTCACTTGAAAAAATTAGCATTTAGAAATGTAAAATTATCTTGTCTTGGGGGGGGGGGGGGGGGGGGGGGGGNGGGGTTGTTCTTGCAATTCATGTTTTTGTGTTTTAACATATCATGGAAAATTCTAGGATTGAATTTTTCACTCTACACAATTATCACACATGGAAGATCAAGATGGCATAGTTATTACAATCTCGTGGTCTTTGGAAAATGCTGAAAGATGACCAAAATGAATTCACAAAGGAAATAGATAAGTTTTTTTATAAAAATAAAATGGATGAGGAAAAATGAATCATAGGTCTTTGTGTGTGAGATAACTTTTTGTTTCATATTTTTGAGTATGACAAAGCTAGAGAAGTGTGGGATAAGCTTACAGAGTTATATGGAAAGGTAAATCAGCTCAAGATCTTATAGATTCATGCTAATATCACTTTCTTACTCCAGATGCATTTACCAATATTTAGGATTTCCTTTCCTAGTTCAAGTTGATATTTTCATATTTTCATATTTTCTTGATCTTGTCTAGGCGTTGAGGTCCATATTAGGTGTTTTCACCTACCTTCTATTCCACTATGGATGATATGGAGATGATCATAATTGTTTTCATTAAATGAGTTTTATGATTGATTGACTAGGGAGTAGGCCAAGTTGGTTAAGACAGATTCTCTTTCTAAGATTCATGCTTTGGTGGCTCAACTCTCAAAAGGCAAGTGGAAGAATACTAACAAACCAAAGATAGAATACAGTGAAACTTATAATACCTCTTTCAAAGAGACCAATTCGAAGAAGGAGAGACCCAAGTGTTCTTTTTGTAATAAATTTAGAGATAGTGATGATAATTGTAATAAGGACAAATCCCCGTGTGGTTTTTTGAAGAAAGATGGATATGATGAATGATTTTGTTTCAAGAAGGAGAATCATGAGTTGAGAGAATTAATTAAGCTACATAAAATTTAAGTCCTTTATTCATTGGGTTCATCTTCTACCAAACATGAGGACAAACCTTCTGATCTCAAAGGAAATATTCATGCCTTGATTACTACTTATGCACCTAGGAACATTGGTTGGATTCTTGATTCTAGCTCATCTAAACACATTTATAATTTATTTGACAACATTATTGTAGATTCTATCCATCCTCCACTAGATATAGAGCTCTTAAAAACAAGTAATCTTCATATATATGTTTTTTTTGCAAGTGATGATGACTTGGGTGATATAATAGTGATAAAAGGGTTCATGTTCTTGAGGTAACACATAATCTAGTTTTATTTTATCAGATTACATAGACACATGCTAGTGTTGAGTTCACTATATACGTGAATTACATTCATCATGTGGATGGTAATATCCTTATAGTTGGTTGGGACGGTCATCTATATAGGGTGTATAATTTTGAGTTTGTTGATGATGACGAATCCTATATTCCTTTGACACCTCTATGTAGTATGGGGAGTATTGTTCATTTTATATTTATGGGTTTCTGGATCTTATCATGACTATATTACCTACCACATCAGAGTTTATTGTTGACATGGATTCCAAGACTTTGACACAATAGGAGCTATTTGGTTCTTTATATTTTTGTGGTTTTGGGATGGTTTCAATTTATGCCTTATTGACTTGGTTTCTCATTCATCTACTTTATATTTGGAGGACATGCTTGAGGAGGTATCCCTTATCTTTGCATATTCTTGTGATGGATGTGGTTCTTGGGGGGTATTTATGTGAGAACTCCATACATCACTTCACTTTTTCTTTATTCTATATATCTCTTTTTTGGAGAGGAGTTTTATCCCATGAAGTTTTCTCCTTTTCTCCATTTTTGAGAGATTAGTTGCTTTATTAATTGTGCATGGTTTCCTAACATGGCCTAGTAGTCAAGACCCATATATTACATCTTCATATTAGTCTTTAATCATTCTCATAATAGTCTCTCTCCCTAAGTCACACTTAAGGGGGGGTGTTGGAGTAAATATAATTTACTCTAATTAAGTTTACTTAGGATAGCTTAATGACACTAACTAAAATCATTCAAATATAGTTATTTTACGTGTCATTATTTAATGTTTTGCGTCATGCATTAAATATTTTTTTTAGGGTCATTGTTCCTTCTCCCTCACTTTCTTACATAAGTAAGCTCTCTTGTACATTTGTTTCATCATTTTAAAATCAATAGTTATTCGTATAATTTCATTCAAAGTTCTTGTCAAGTATTTGATCTCGTTGTTCTTTATTTCTCTCTTGTTGTTGATAGTTTCCTAGTTTTATGCATTGAAGTCTATAGCTTCAAGGGCTCCTAATTTCTCCAACACATCTCATGCACCTAATATATAAGAGAAACAATACATGAAGCCGTCAAACTGTATTACAAAACCATGGGCCGAAAACCACTTATAAAGTAGTGGCTATCTTATCTATAATCAAATATTCCCTTTGATGTGTCCAAACACATAGAAACTCATGTAACTCCCTTTTAAAACTAATTTATTTGTTCAACACATGTTTACATAGACCCAAATTCTAGAGGCCATAATTTTCAAACTAGGTGTCTAACTGAGGAACCACTTGAAGCATCGAAAAGATCATGAGGTGTTATATCACCTTGTAAAATACTACACCATTTACCCATATTTGTAGCTCTTTTAGAGCCTCTAAAGCCTCCAAAATTGAATTCATATTTTTTTGACAAATTACAAAATAAAAAATTAAATATCTTCAAAATTAGACATGATATTGCAAATAAATTTACCACCATACTTATGTAACCCATGTAAACCTTCAAGTAAAAATATGGAAAATTCATGGTCAATTGAAAAACTTACTATAAATAGTAACTGTATGTAGATGTAAGGCTTGGACACATTTCCTAATATTAATAACATAATACATCTCTTAATGTATATAGAGATTTCCTAGAAAGATAAATTTTAAAAGACTCTTAAAGCCTAGAATAGAATTCCCAATAGATGAATGGAACTAAAACATCCCAATTAGAAATTAGTCAAACCTTTAATACAAGATTCTTGGGGGCTTTAATAGATCATGCCCAAGTTTTTTTAGCACTAGTAGCATGCCCATCTAATCATGGTGGCCATTAAAATTGCCTTCATGCTAGATATTTTGCATCATTAACCTTTGTGATCATGGAATGAATTCTAGTTACAATTTTCTTGACCAATTTTACATAATGAGAAGGTAACTTACTAACTTCTCCCTCGATGATTTGTGAAAATGATCCTGAACTTGCAAAGTGTGGGTCTTTCTATTTAAGATTTGATGGAAACACAAACAAAACACATGTAATGCAGGTAAAAATATTTAGGGTACTACCTTGTAGGCTTACTTTAAAACCTTGTAGAGCCAACACATAGAAGACTCATGAGTCCACTTGAAAATTAAGGCCTCATAGAAAGAGCACCAGGATGACATGTATCCATATCGCTAAGAGAGGTAAGCATGAAAGGAAGGAAAAGGTTATCGTGGGAAATAAAATTTTAAATTATGAAACCAAGTATTGTGGATAATGTTGGTTGTATTTCTAGTTTTGAAATCTTGCTATAAATTTTTTGAGTTCCAAGTGATGTTCTTGCATAAGTGTCAATTCCTGTCAAAAAATGCTATCAATTTCCTACAAATATTGATCTCTAATCCTTAAAATCAGTAAGAAGTATGAAAAACCCTAGGTCCTAGGTCATTTTTCATTCTTGTCAAGAGAAAACCCTAGTTCTTCATAATCAGATTCTAATTCACAATTACCTTTTTCAGAAATTCAAATCACTTAAGTCATATGATATTTTTCATATGTTAAGCTAGTCACGTAGTCTCTTAAAGCTTTTAGAATATTCCATTTTTTTTTGAAACTCAGCGCAATGCTTAGGTTGCATTATCTCATAAGAAAAATAATATGCTTTCAAGGATTAAGAGATTTAACACTAGCCATTGATTCAGATTGAAGATCCAATGGTTCACGCAAAATCTCATTTGAAACCCCAGAGTTAAGCAATGGTTCAGTGACTTCGAGTTTCTTCAGTCGCGCAGTCTCGCAAAAAAATTAGAGTTAGAGTTTGGTAAGAGATTCATTCAATCGTGAGATCTGAGAAGGAAATAAGAGTTAAGTTAAATCTTAATCAATTTAATGTGAGTGGTTGATTTGCAAGATGATCCTGTAGTGGGCATGAAGTCTCAAGATAAACTCCTCAGTTAAGAAATTATAAAACGACTTTGAGTTTCTTTAGTCATGAAGTCTCACAAGCTCACCAAGGTTAAGACATGAGTTATATTAGTTCAGTTGTGAGATCTTTGAAGAAAACAAGGGTTAATTCAAATGTTATGAGATCTAGTGACTATCGTTGGATTCAAATTTGATCTTGTGGCTAGTGTTTAGTCGCAAGATAAAAGTTCAGATGAGAAAAAGTTCACGAGATTTAGCGACTACCGTTAAATTGAGGATAGATCTAAAGGCTAGCATTTAATCTCAAAATAAACCTTGAGTTAGATAAATTTTTCAGTGACAACGAGATTCAATTAGTCGCTAAGTATCCATATGAATTGTGGTTAGTAAAGGTTAAGTCAAGGCTCAGTGAAATTTGCAGTGGGAAAATCTGAACCATAGATGAGAAAAGATCTAATGGTTGGCGTTAATTTTTTGATAGAAGTAAAAAAGTTAGAGAAATTTCAGCAACTTAGAGGTAAAGATTCAGATGTTGACACATATTTAAGTCATTCCAGAAATTCGTGGTCTGCATGAAGTATCAGAATAAACTTGTGGTTAGTAAACCTATCTAGAAACTTTGAGTAGCTTTAGTCGCAAAGTCTCATGAAAAACTACAGTTAAAGATAAATCTTGAGATTTTTCATGTGAGTTGTCAAATTAAAGTGATCTAATGGTAGTCACAAAGTCTCTGATAAAATGCAGTGAGTAAAAAATGAATAAGAGTTTCACGCGAATCGTCAGATTGAAAGAGGATCTAATGATGGTCACATACTCTCTAAATAGACTCATGGTTAATGAAATCTTTCAGTGAATTCAAATTTATACAGTCGCATGATCTCCAAAATAAACCAAAGGTTAAACAAGATTTATTCTTAAGATTTAGTCATGGAATCTCTAAATGAAGTATGAGTTAAGTGAATTAATCAGTGACTTTGAGATAACCGTTGATCAAATTTTTGATCGTGCGGTGAGCGTTAAATCCCATGAAAAAATATAGTTAAGGATAACTCTCAGCGACAAGGAGATAAAGAAGTCATGTGGTTGCTAAAGAGAACCAGAGTATGAGTAAGGTAAAGGTTAAGAGTTTTGTCCTGCGCCATGATCTATAGTCACTAGCCAATCATAACAAGAGGATTGTGACAACATGTATGAAGTAGCTGAGTTGTAATAATGTGAGCTAATCATATCAAACCTATAATTTATTTTGCATAAAATAAGGTTTTATGATTACTCTGATTGACCTTTTTCAAAATGATAACCTATCAACTTCAGGCACCATGGCTAAGATAAATTAATATCAAAGTATGTAGAGTAATGGAAAAAATGATTGAATAGAAAATTCATGATTTTGAATAGATTGGTGCATTGATTTCTCAGGAATAAATAAGTATTAGCATTTCTCATTTAAGTTTACCAAATTTTCAGATTGGAGAGCTAAGTTTACATGAGTGATTAGTGCTTTCAGGAGAACAAAATTATCTAGATTACAGAGTGAAGAAATGAGAGTTTGAACAGTATTGTTCAGTTTAGAGCAGACAAGATGTGTCAGGTAGTGAGTGTTTCTTCAACCAGTGGAAAGAGTGGAGATTGTGATGATGATCAGAAAGGAAAAGGAATTACTTTGATGAATTTGTGGCTCTGCTACTAGGAACAAATCAAGGAAAAAAGGTAAATGACAAATATCTTGGTGATAACATGTCTTATGTTAGAGATGCTAAGAATCCTGATTGTTCTAGATACCATTTGTTTAATTATTTTCATAAGAATAGTGATGATCCTATTCCTGTGTCAAACCCGTGGACATCAGGGTTAGCAAAATTAATAGTTCCAGATGTATTTGTAGATTTAGATTTGTTTCTTGAGCTGGCTAATAGGTATGATACCATTTCAAAGACCATCAAAAATAATTGTGGTACAACCCTAGTTACTCTAGATAGGGAATCCTTTATGAAAGCTTTCAATATTTATAACCCTTGCACTATAGATATATACCTGAAGGCCTTAGCAGCTAGGTATACAAGGGAAGCCTACGTTGTGGCAAAATTAATTCAAGTTCATCTGCCAAAAGGTACCAGAAATTACATAGCAGCCATTCCTAATAACACTGCACCCTACTTCTACAAGGATCTGGCCTTTTACATGAAATATATTTCTTATGGTCTATGTAGAGTTCTAGGAGTTGATGGGGGAAGTGAAAGGATATCCTCTGATATTTTGATGATTGTTTTGGACTTGCAAAGTCCACATGTCAACACAGACTATGATTATATCTAATATGTGATTGATAGAATGCATTAATGGTTTGTAGACATTCAGAAGAAGGAATCCAGCCTTAAATTCTTGCAGTATTATTTATTGATGCATTTAATTTTGTTTTATAATTTCAATATCATGGACTAGCCAAATTTGAGACCTAGGAGATTCTACCAAGGTCAATCCAACCCTATACAACTCTGGTTGAGGGTGTATAATTATACATATAGGGAGAATGAATTATCCACTTTCCAAAATAGGATGGTATATCCACTATTAAGATATTTGGGAGTCAACATGACAAGACTGCCAATCAAGGTCTTGTAGCTTCTGAGGCCTTATAAGTTTGTAGAAAAGTGAACTAGAGACCACAACTAGGGATACTTCTACTACCATAAGGATTTCACTTTGATAAGAGTTTATGGTTGCTTGCAGCCACCACATATTCTACCATACCGTGTGCCACCAAGAATTGGTGTCATGGAGTTCACATGGAAACTAATGTTGACTGATAAGGAGCATTTGGATCCACATAGAAAAGGTATCTTCACACCTCAACAATTTAATATTTATGTCTTCACAATTGGCAAGAGAGAATTAGATTCAATGAATAGATGATTAGGTCACTAAAGGATGAATGTAGCCTTATATAGGTATGTTGATACAATGGGTTTTATATTCAGTGCAAAGAAGCTCTTGACACAACCTATTCCAAATGCCAAAGTGTATGAGAAATGTGTAGAGGAGGATCTTATTAGGAACATCCTAGAGGATGATGAAGTTGTGAGAAGAGAAGAAAATTTCCAAGAACTGATGGATCTGGAACAAAAAATTAAGAATAAAGGGATCCATTTTGGGGGTTACTTCCCAGATGTTCCTTATTTGCAAAGATTGGATAAGATGATAGAATCTTATGGAACATTGTGCAACCAGCTAGAGGAGAAAATAGAAGATAAGGACAAAGGTCCAAACAAACACTCTTCTTCAGAGTAGAGTGATAGTAGCTATTCAGTACATATCCCTCCACCAATGGATCAACCACCTCAAACAAAGGAAAATATAATGGATTTAACTCAAGAGAAAGATGTTGAGGTTACTGGCGAACCTCCCAAGAAGCAGCAACAAGTGGAAACATGGGAGCCTTCTGATGTCAAGACATAAAAGAAGAAAAAAGATAAAGTGAGTGCTTTATTCATTGGTACTAGAGCTTCTGATCATCAGCTCAGAAAGTTTATAAGGGAAGGTAAGAAGAAAAGAGAGGATGTTGAAGAAAATTTTGAAATACCTCTCTTATTATGTCAAGATGAGAGATAGCTACATCAAGAACAATTCTCAAATGATGAAAATTTCACCAAAACCAAAGAATTCATGGAATTCCTCATCTGGGAAAAATGACAACAAGTGGGATCACAACTACAATTACCAAGAGGAGAATCAATACCAAATGAAGCCTTGCAGGTTCTATAGGAATATGATTGTGAGTCTGAAAATATGACACCAGATGAAGCTAGACAGTTGGTTAAATCTAGTGGGATACTCTTGGTGGAAGGATGGGATTTGGCCTTAGCTTTCATCATAGACCAGATAAGGAGGCAACCTGATATAAAGTTGTCTTCAGAGATATAGGTGGGAGAGATGATTTGAGGATGTGTATATAATGCATAGTCCCAAACTTTATCCATGTGGGCTCTAGCTCCCAAGACTCAAAAGCAATCACTGATTAATGTACAAGAAAAGATGGATGGAGATAAAATCATATGGTCCATCAATAACATAGGTGATTTAGAGATTTCACAAGCTCTTACACACTTTTCTCATCTAAATGAAGCAAAAGATGAATAGATGTCTAAAAGATATCATAAATTGTTTGATGAGGCAATTACTATAGTGAAGGATAGGGAGCTATGCTTGATAAAGATCAATTCATTGGAGAAGCTAGAAAAATAATTGAATGTGAAGTTACGAGAGATTCCTGAAGCTGTTCCTGCTGAGCCTAAGCAAGTTGTAGATGCCCTAGTAAAAATAGAGGATGCAGGGGATATTCAGAAGGAAATAGAGTAGAAGGATAGTGAGAAGAATAAAGTGGCTTTGGAAGCCTTATTGAAAATATTACAACATAGGATCAATATCCTAAAAGACAAGGCTGATTTAGTACATAGTTCTTACAACAAGTTGCCTGGTTTATAGATAGAGGTGAATAACTATGTTTCAAATTTGAACCCTTATTTTGGGACCTGGTCAGTAAGGAATAATTTGTTTGAATGGTTAGCATCCCTTAAACCACTTAGGGAAGACCTCCCAGAGATTGTAACACAATTTGGTGAGGAGATTGAGCAGATTGGGGTTACCTTGTCTTTCTTCAAGGGAAAGGCAAATTAGATTGAAGCCATAGTCAACATGTTTGACTCATATTACAATAAGTTTATTCCTCCAATAAAGGAAGAAGATGGTCAGATCAAAGTAGTAGAAGTATGGAGAAATGAATTTGATGTATTACTTCCTAATAAAGAGGCATTTATATCTGACATTGGTGAATTAGATATGGAGAGGTTTAATAAAACCTTAGATGAGGCATTTAAGGCTGAAACAAACTTTAATAAGTTTGTTACATATGTCAAAAGAATAAAAGATGCAAGATGGGAAAGGAAAAAGGCACAAATGGAAAGAATTCTAATCTATAATTGGCCTCCAAAGGTAGAGGTTGCAGCATGGGATGTTCTCACCAAGCCCAAGAAAAAGAAGCCTGCAACAGTTGACCTGAATATATTGGACGAGGAGTAAAGAGACACTTGGAACCTGATCTTTGAGCAAAAGGATGTTAGTCATCAGAAAGAATAGTGTAAGTTAGCCTGTAATGGAAGTCACTAGATCTCGTAATAACTATTTGAGGCTTTCCAGAATACCTACAGACAAAGGTGCTAGCTATCAAGGATTTGAAGATCAAATCTGATTGTATTCCATTTGTCTGTCCACTGCTTAAGGTCTTATTGTATTTTATCTTCTAGTATCTTTTAGGGTTTGGTCTAAGCCATCCAAATCTTGTTGCATCCTTAGTATTTAAGGATTCCAGGATGGCCAAGACTCTATAAATAGCAAGATGTAACATAATTGTAAGTATGGTGAAATATACAACTACAAGGTAGACTTCTCAATTTTGTCTGAGCTTTGTGCTTTTTGTCTATTGAATGTATTTGAAGTAGTAACATATTAATAAAATACATTACAGTTTCTATTCTATATCATTTGTTATCTCTTTATATTTATATTTAAGCTCTTGTATGTTTAATTTGCAAGGCATCTTAGATATACCAGTTACAAGGTGATTGTGCAATTACTTGTGATTTCTTTCAAGGAAGGAGTAATTCTTACAAGTAATTCTAGAGAGTTAAAAATTGGTGTAAGGATCTGATAACATGGCTGTGGGAGTGAAGGGGTAGTTTGTAAGGCATTCTATCTAAACTGCATGTGTTTTTATTAATCCATTTATTGTGGATTTATATTTGATATTGACTCTTTGCCCAAGAATTAGGCACTGGTTAGGGTTTGGAAAGCATTTAATCATCAACCAATATTAAAGAAATCAATTATTCATCTTTTAGTTACAAAGAATATATATGTTTAAGCAATTGTATTAGAAAAAAATAGTTCAGTTTGTTGATTCCTTAAAGAGAGAATCATTAGGTTAGCCCTCCTAAGTTCAAAGAACTCCAAAAGGAAGAAGGATGAGAATCCTTACCTCACTAATGTTTATTATTGTCAAGATCATAATTTGGCTTGTAAAGCTTTGTATTAAGTTAATTATTGTCATCTGTAAGGTGTTTTATCAATTTATACAGTGAAATACAATTATCCAATCAATGAAATCCCTAATCCACTATAACAGATACTAAGAATCAGTAATCATTTGAAGTTACACCTTCTTGAGCCTATGGATTTTGAAGTAGAAGGAGGAATTAGTCCTCATTAATTAGGCTTTATCTTGCATTAGTTATAAGATGGAAGTATAAGGTTTGAGAATTCATACTGTATTAAGAACCTGCAAGAAAAAGACCTAACATATAACATCTACAATAACCATTGTTAATAAATAAAATTTTAGCATATTTTCTATCCCCATATCTCTGTATTTAATTTTTCCTCCATATTCAATAGTGTTGAGCCATGGTTTCTTTTTACTTTTTATAAACCCTTCATTTGACTTCTTTTAAAAAAAAAAATTGTAAACCTTAAAACCATCCTTCGTCATTGCGCTTTATCCATCATGTAGTCATTTCATAATTTAAAAGTGTTTTCCATAGAATCTTTGTGAGTGCAAGAGCCTTTCTGATATCATTTGAAGTTATCAACCATTACCATATTAAAACTTGATTAGAGTTTTTTAGAGTTAAAATTTATCACTCTTATATCAATTCTCTTCAATATTCAAAAACTTTTTGATTTAATGCAAACCTTTCTAGAGATTGTTTTTGCCATCTCATTTCTTCAATTATTTTCATAAGAACACTCTAGCATAAATTTATAAGTTTTAAGCTCTATATTTTAATTCACACATATTTCATTATATGGATCACAATTATTTTTCTAAATAAAATTCTAATATGGACACATTCATGAAATCCCACAAGGGGATTAAATAAGGTTGACTAGTGTTTCAAGTTTGAACATGAGAACTAAGAGAGACAAAGAGTAAATTAGAATGTTTGATATATTTCTCAATTATATGAGGTGTACAAAATTATGATAATTTATACAAAGGTATGACACACTTCTATTTACCAATATAGTTGTAATAACTATAGGAGCATAACTATTATGATGTAAACATATTCACATAGTTATGTCAACATTCCCCCCTTATTACGCTGATCCTAAGAACCTAAAAACACCTGAACCTAGGAACTCCCCTTAATTCTTATACAATATAAATTATTTATTCCATAAGTGAGTAAATATTTTGAGAAAATATTTCCTTGAAGAACCAAATTTTGAGTCAATTGGAACTCCCCCAAGTTTCCTCGTGACCCTCATAAAGGTGTAGTTACAAGATGAATACTTGAGATCTTAGTCCCACACTCTCAAATATAGATGCCAAATTATTATGGATAGAAATATTCCAAATTATCTCTTGACCCTCGGAAGGATGATAATTCTTGATCACAGTCTTATGAATTCTTTGCGTAACCATCCATACTTAATCTCTTCACTAAACCCCACACCTATATTCAAAGCGTATCCTATGAATAATTAAATTATTATTCAAACTCATCTGAATCAATAAAGAAAAAAAATGAAAGAATAAACCAAAAATATAAAAAATGCTTCTCATGGAAAGCATCATCTCAATGCGAGAAGCTAACTAGAGATGATGAAATTCCCTCTGTGTATTGCTAGTGGTGAAGGAGCACCTAGGGGTTAGGATTGGGTAAACCTCATTTTTTGATGTGAAAGACCTATTTAGGGTCATGTATATGAATAAGGTTGTGTTAGGTTGATGTTGGGTTGTTTTTGTAGTGTGGTGTTTTTGTTGTGGTCAAATTGGTCCAAGAGACCCCATTTATGTTGCGGAAGCCAAAATAGGGAAATATGTGGAAATGACACTTAGAGTGCTTAGATGGACCTATTTTAAGTGTAATTAGGTCTAGGGTGAGGTTATAAGCCTTGTAGAAACTATTCATTGGTCCAGGGCTATGAACTTGAAAAATATGTAAAAGTTGTAAAAAGTTTCTTGAGCAACTTTTACAACTTTTAAATGTTGCTCGGCAACATTTGTACACAAAATGAAAAATACCTAATGGAAGTTATGGGTCACCTCAATTGGTTATTATGAGTCTAGGGGACCTATATAAGGGTTTTATAATTATTGTATGGGGATTGGATAAATTTAAGTTACATTTCCAAGGAGTTTATTGACAGTTTACTATATTTCCAAAGGTTTTCAAGTTTTAGTTTGAATTCCTTGAACATGGATTAAATCACTCAGTTTGATGAGTAGAATAGTTTATGATACTTGTTTATTTTCATTTTAATAACTTCTTGTGATCTTTTGTATAGTTTTGTGTGTATAAACAAAAACAAATCCTTCTTGGACTGTTCACTGCTAGTGTAAGGGTTTGGTTTGTAAATATGGCTCTACGGTGAATAACCTCTATTAGATCTTAATGGCCCATGGAGGATGGAAATTAGAGCCTATATATATTCTTTTACTTTTTGTATAGTTTCTATAAGTTGTGTTTTATATTTTTGAAATCTTTCCCTAGGCGAGATAATGTGTACCCGATTAGGAGCAAGTAGATGACAGTTAGAGTTTTAATGCAGGATTGGATTGAACCAGAAGATATAATGGTTGGAGAGTGATGTTAGGGTGTTGATGAATTCCTAGAACTAGTGACAAGAGTTGATGAATATATTTCATCAAAAATTTCCTTAAGTTATTACAACTAGCCCTATTTTAAGGATATTGAACTAATTTGATAAAGATACTGTGTGGACACCTTGGTGAAATAAAACCCTAAAAATATTGAAGGTTTCCAAAAAGGGTGTCAATATCAGTGATTAGTTTGGAGGTTACTTTGGGATTTTTTGGATTTATAAGCTTTTTAGTACCAAATTAGGGCTACAAGCCCTTAGAACCGATGATTATTGAACTTGATGAAAAGAGTGATTGAAGCAGGGGAAAAAGAACATCAAGATTGGATGAAATTGTATGAACTGAAGCCAAACCAATCTTACAAGGTGACATGGTGTGAGTAGGAATGAATTTACTTTATTTAATTCAAGAAAGAGTTGGATTTTACCCTTGCTACAGAGGCCATTTAAAAATAAGGAAGAAACCAAGAGTGTTATCCTAGGTTGGGGTTGAGAAGAAAAACAATATAAGGTATAGAGAGTTACCTTAAAGAGAGTCAAGATGACTCTAGGATAGGATCCTCCCTATCACATTAGTGTTAGAGCCTAAAAGATTTGGGCTAAGGAAGTGCATGTCTAATCTTGAATCAGTAGGTGAATCAAAGATGGTGACCAACGTAGAGTTGGAAAAGAAGGTTCATGACCAAGAAGAGGAGAATAGACTCCTAAGAGAAAGATTGCCAAAGATGGAGAGTAATCTTGGTAAAATTGAAGCCAAGACTGAAGAGGTTAGTGAAAAAGTGAAAGAGATAGAGGGTAAGGGGAAATCAATGATAACAAAAGATGAAGTGCCAAAGCCTTATCCCGTTTTGCAAGAACTATTCCTTAGAGCATTGAAATCTATGGGTGGAACATCCCTAGAGGGCGTACCTCTATTTAGTGGAAAAATGGAGCTATAATTAGTGATAGAGTGGATAGAAGGGTTAGAGAACTATTTTGAGTGTAAGAATGTGACTAAATCACAAAAGGTGAAGGTGGCTAAGACTAGGTTGAGAGGAACTTCCCTAACATGGTATAAGTTTGTGCAAGATGAGAGACAAAAAGAGGGAAAGAATCCCATTTATACTTGGAAGGATATGGTTTCCAATATTAGAAACACCTATATCCTTGATGATTATGAGATACAACTTGACAAGAAAAGACAAAACCTAAGACAGAGAATTAGAGGTGAGTGCCTATACCGAGGAGTTCTACAAATTATGTCTAAGATCCAAGGTGATAGAAGATGAGAGAATTAAAGTTTCACGCTATCTAAATGGGCTATGACGGAGTATACAAGAAGAAATTAGCTTGTTGACACCTACGAGAGTGTAGAAATATTATCAATTGTCTCTAAAGGTAGAAGAAAAGAGAAAGAAGAAGCATGAAGCCACTAGTAGAGGCAGAGGAAGAGGTAGAGACTGATGCGGATCATTTTCAACTTTGCTTTCCATTCTCCAAAACTCTCTATAATCACTCTTAAAAATACATATTGGGTTATTTGTCTCCATTGACATACCGATTAGAGGCTTAAAAAGCCTTCATAATTCCACATTATTCTCCACAGACGAGCTCTCATCTAGAACTCATCAATATTTGAACACTAGTTCCTTCGATACATTTCCTACATGTCTACGGCTCCTTCAAGGCTGAGTACTCCCTTTTTCCACCATTCTAATAATGAAAACAACCAACTAAAAGATGTATTACATAAACATCAACTTTGTAAAACACACTATGATTCTTCATTGAATCAATTCCTCCACTAGTCGATTTATGGTCACTTTACATCTCACGGGTCTTCCATGACAGTTCCACCAACTCATGGTCACCAAACCCAACCGATAGTGCCCTCTCAACTATTGTTGGGATAGTCTTCAACACTTTCAATGTGAGCACTTCACCATCATGCGGGTCCCAGTTTTGAGCATCATAATATCTTGGCCACCTCTTCAAAAAGATACCCACCACCTTTCCTTCATTGCCAAAATGTTTATCGCCACCTTCCTCCATGAAAAAAGGATGATAACCATCAAGCTACTCTAGCTACGGTTCCCACTTGAGCACATCACTCTGCCAAAACCAGTCACTTGCGGTTTCTTCTACCATGATGGCTGATGCATGGTATCCACGTGGTAGGTAATCAACTCCACCATTTGCCGATATCCTTGCATGGATTAAATAACAGTTTCTTGATAACCATTTTGGCATTTAACTTCAGTCAATAATGAATCATCAGGTGGTTTGAATCATTTCTCTATGTAATGGAACCATTTCCACCATCTAATGCAGGACTATCATAAAAGAAAACTGAACCCTAACAAATATACTATTTGTTACTGTTCGTTCTTGTTCAAGATAAATCAGTATAAGTCCCCTCTTTATTTGTATCCTTTCGAGCCATGTTTGTAATGAGTTTTGAGTTTAATGTATTGAGAAGATTTGACAATACGATGTCTCCAAATATCTCTCTATCATTTTAAAATGTCAATGTTTATGCAAATCGGGTCTGTAGATTTCTGTTTAGTTCGATATCGGCAAATGGTGGAGTTGATTACCTACCACGTGGATACCATGCATCGGCCATCATGGTAGAAGAAACCACATGTGACTAGTTTTGGCAGAGTGATGTGCTCAAGTGGGAACCGTAGCTGGAGTAGCTTGATGGTTATCGTCCTTTGTTCATGGAGGAAGGTGGCGATAAACATTTTGGCAATGAAGGAAAGGTGGTGGGTATCTTTTTGAAGAGGTGGCCAAGATATTATGATGCTCAAAACTGGGACCCACATGATGGTGAAGTGCTCACATTGAAAGTTTTGAAGACTGTCCCAACAACAGTCGAGAGGGCACTATCGGTTGCGTTTGGTGACCACGAGTTGGTGGAACTGTCATGGAAGACCCGTGAGATGTAAAGTGACCATAAATCGACCAGTGGAGGAATTGATTCAATGAAGAATCATAGTGTGTTTTACAAAGTTGATGTTTATGTAATACATCTTTTAGTTGGTTGTTGTCATTATTAGAATGGTGGAAAAAGGGAGTACTCAGCCTTGAAGGAGCCGTAGACATGCAGGAAATGTATCGAAGGAACTAGTGTTCAAATATTGATGAGTTCTAGATGAGAGCTCATCTGTGGAGCATAATGTGGAATTATGAAGGCTTTTTAAGCCTCTAATCGGTATGTCAATGGAGAAAAATAACCCAATATGTAGTTTTAAGAGTGATTATAGAGAGTTTTGGAGAATGGAAAGAAAAGTTGAAAATGATCCGCATCAGAGACACTATAGGCCACATAGGAAACTATGGTGGTAGAGGTAATGAATCTAAAGCACAAGGGGAGACCAAAGTGATAGATCAAAGCATTGTATCTAGTGGAAGAAGTAATTATGGAAGAGGAAGGGGTCCTAGCAATAGTGGTAGAGGGAGATTTGGAGGTGCTAGTAGAGGTTACTATTTTGTAAATATGAAGCACTACAACTATCATTAGTTTGGTCATCCTACTTATAGGTACCCTGATAAAGAAACTTCTTCTCAATCAAAGAGAAGATTCAATTATGTACAAGAGGAATCTAGCAGTGTTAAGTCTCTTGAGATCAATCTTTATTTAGAGAGTGGTGAGAAATTAATGATAAGAAGGGTCCTAATAAAGACTAGTCACAAGAGCCTAAGCAAAGGAGGTCACTTTTCAAGGTGAAGTGAAAGATTCTTGGTAAGGTGTGAAAAATGATAATAGACTCAGGGTCAACTAACAAAATCATCTCAAAGGAAGCAGTGAACAATTTGGGGTTGAATAGGACATCTCATGACCATCCCTATAGAGTGACATGGTTGAATAAGGGACAACATGTCCTAGTCAATGAACAAGCATGTGTTGATTTTGTAATTGAAGGATATGATGATAGGATTCTCTCTGATCTGTTACCTATGGATTATTTCCATCTATTGTTGGGAAGACCATGGAAATTTGATAGGAAAGCCATGCACAATGGGGAGAAAAACTTCTAATCATTTTATAAGGATGGAGTAACCTACAAGATCCAATACTTGGTGGATGAAGAAGGGATGAAAGCTAGTAGTCCTAATGTATTAGTAGTTGGTAGAAAATAATTCCTACAAGATCTCAAGAGAGAAGAAGAAGAATGTTTTGCTGTTATGATGAAGCATAAAGAAGAGAAGAAAACTGAACCAACACCTTTACCCAAGGAGGTACAAAAACTTTTGAAATAGTTCAAAGACATTTCCAATGATGGATTACCTATAGTCCTACCACCAGAGAGGAAATTAATTCACCAAATTGAATTCATACTAGGGTCATCATTTTCAAAAAAGGCTTCTTATAAAATGAATCCTGAATAGAATAAGGAGACAACAAGACAAGTACAAGAGTTAATTGATCATGGTCTAGTGAAGAAGAGCATAAGACCTTGTGCAGTTCTAGTGGTATTAGCATAAAAAAGAGGCAAGTGGAGATTATGTACTAACTCCATAGAAATCAATCAGATATAAATTAGATATAAGTTTCCAATCCATAGGATTGAGGACCTAATGGACTGTCTTGGAAGGACTCAATATTTTACCAAGTTGGATCTCAAGGGTGGTTACCACCAAATATGGATTAAGGAGGGGATGAGTAGAAGACAACCTTCAAAACCATATAAGGTGTATATGAATGGCTTGTCATGCCATTTGGGATTAGTAATGCCCCTAGCACATTTATGAGGTTGATGAATGAAGTGCTAAAGGACTACATAGGAAGATTTGTGGTAGTCTATCTTGATGATATACTCATATTTATAAATACCAAAGAAGAACACCTTGAACACTTGGAGATTATGTTTAGGATATTGCATGAGGTGTAGTTGGCTATCAACTTGGAGAAATGTAAATTCTTGAAGCATGAGTTGGTATATCTTGGATTTTTGGCCTCACAAGGAAATTTGAAGATGGATCCTAGAAAAGTGGAAGCTTTTCTCAACTATCCTACTCCCACATCTGGTACAGGGGTAAGAAGTTTTCAAGGGCTTGCCCAATTTATAGGAAATTCATTAGAGGTTTTAATGCCATTTGTGCTCTATTCCTAGATACTATTAAGGGTGGGTTGAAAACTAAATTTGGGTGGACAAAGGATGAAGATAAGGGGTTTGAAGTGTTGAAACAAAAAGTAGCCACCCAACCTATCCTTTTTCTTCCTAGTTTTGACAAACTATTCACCATAGAGTGTGATGCAAGCTAATAGTAGTGGGGGCTATTTTGAGTCAAGAGGGAAGATCGATAGCTTTCTATAGTGAAAAATTAAATGAGAAAAAGAAGAGATATTCCTCATATGACCTAGAGATCTATGCATTAGTCCAAGCCCTTACGAAGTGGAGAAATTATCTGCTACACAAGGAATTTGTAGTGTTTACTAATAATCAAGCCTTAAGTTTTATCAACTCCCAAGATAAGATAAGAAACATGCATATTAAGTAGATGAAGTTATTACAAGAATACACATTTACTATCAAGCATAAGAAAGGTCAAATTAACAAGGTGGATGATTCTTTGAGTAGGAGACTTCTCACTTTTAAAGATGTACAATTTAAAATCATGGGAGTGGAAAGTTTCAAAGATCTTTACAATGAAGATGCTGACTTCTCAGATGCATACAAGGTATGTGTAGAGTTCAAAAATCATTTCCATAGTCAGTTTGTAGACTATACATTGCAGAATGGGTTATTCTTTAGAGGGGGACAAATATGTGTTCCTAAAGGATCCATGAGAGAAAATATCATACAAGAGAAGAATAATGGTAGTATTAATGGATATTTTGGTTTCAATAAGACCCTTGAGTTAGTCCAAAGATTTTACTACTGGCCTAGAATGCATAAAGATATTAGGAAGTATGTGGAACATTGTATCATTTGTTAGAAAGACAAAGGGAATGCTCCTAATATTGATATCTATCAACTACTTCCCATTCCCAATAGGCCATGGGAATTCTTCTAATGTTGATCTCTAGAAACTAATTCACATTCCCAATAGGCCATGGGAATGCATCAACATGGATTTCATTGTTGGTTTACCAAGGAGAAGTACTGGATTTGATAATATCTTTGTATTTGTTGAAAGATTCAGTAAGATGATCCATTTTATTCCATGTAAGACTACACATGATGCTGGTTAGATTTATCAATTTTTCTTTAGAGAGATTGTTAGAATCCATGGACTTCCCCTTAGCATAGTCTCAAACAGAGATGTTAAGTTCATGGGAGATTTTTGGAAGACACCATGGAAGATATTGGGCACTAATATTTCATTTGGATCTGCTTATCATCCATAGACTGATGGACAAAAAAAGGTCATAAACAAAGTCTTGGGTAACCTTTTGAGGTTCTTGACAAAGGAATATGGACAAGTATGGGATAAAGTGTTACCACAGAAAAAGTTTGAATACAATGAAAGTGTGAACAAAAATATTGGGAAGAGTCCTTTTGCAGTGGTCTATGGTGTTCATCCCAGGGGTATTTGTGAACCCTGAGACTTAGGAAGCATAGAGGGTAGAAGTGGACATGCAAAGGATTTCACACAATAAATGAAAGAGGTGCATGATCAAGTTATGAAAACCATAATAGAAGTAACACAAAGGCTTAAAGCCAAAGTGGATGAAAGGAAGAAGGAGTTGTAGTTTGAAGTGGGAGACCTGGTTATGGTGTATTTGAACAAAGCTAGACTTAAGAAAGGTGTACCTATTAAGATGCAGATGAGAAGAATAGGTCCTTGTAAATTTCTAGAACAATATGGAGTGGATGCTTACAAAATAGACCTACCTACAGATTTGGAAACATCACCGGTGTTCAATATGAAAGACTTAGTTAAATATAAAGGTCCTATACCAGAGGAGACCAAGAATACTTATGATGTTGAGAAGGTTGTGGTTGATTTACCCTTGCCACCTAAGAGAAAGACACAAGAAAAGAAGATACTGGATTCTAGAGTTAAGAAAAAGACCATACATAGATAGTATATGGAGCATCTTATTAAATAGTAGCATCTACTTGAAGAAGAGGCTACAGGGGTTGCAAAATATAACTTCAAGAATCTTCGAATAGATTCTTTATTACTGTCTCCAGATATAATTTAACTTCTTTTTTTAAGAGGGAGCATGGTGCATGAGCACCTAGGGGTTAGGATTGGCCGATAACCCTTAGATTTTGATGTGAAAGACCTATTTATGGTCATGTATATAAATAAGGTTGTGCTAGGTTGATTTTGGGTTATTTTTGTAGTGTGGTGCTTTTATTGTGGTCAAATTAGTCAAAGAGACCCATTTATGTTGTGGAAGTCAAAATAGGGCAATATGTGGAAATGACACTTAGACTGCTTAGATGGACCTATTTGAAGTATAATTAGGTCTATGGTAAGGTTAGAAGCCTTGTGGCACCCATTCATTGGGCCAGGTCTATGAAATTGAAAAAGATGTTAAATTTGTAAAAAGTTGCTTGAGCAACTTTTACAACTTTCTAATGTTGCTCAGCAACATTTGGACACAGAATGCAAAATAACCTAATGGAAATTATGGGCCAACTCAGTTAGTTATTATGAGTCTAGGGGACCTATATAAGGGTTTTCCAATGATTTTATAGGGGTTGGAAAAATTTTAGTTATATTTCTGACGCAAGGAGGGTAAGGAGAACTAGGACCTAAGGCATTCACAACTATCCAAACCAACTCGCAGAACAACTCATAAGCAACAAAATGGGAAGAGAGAGAAAGAAAGAAGAATATTCTTATTATTTCATCAAACATCATACAAGCTAGGTTGTAAGGCCTTCCCAGTTTCATCCATATACATTATGATCTTTACAGAATAATCTTCATACATGCAAGGTCACAAACCTGCGATCCAAATCTTCTATCTCTTTTCTACCTAAGAACTGCTACTAAAAAATTGCCCCCAAATATAAGAACAAAAAATAAATATATACAAGAGACCAAAAAAGAGGTCGGCACCAAGGATCCTAAAGATCTAATATAGGAAATAGAAAAGACCTAGATTTAGGTCCACACACATCCCAATGATAGACCCCAACATTAATTACGATACAGAAATTAAATGCAAACATCGGCAAGAAGATCAAACTTCCAAAAACCAACTCGGTGAGAAAGACTACCGAGCACAAAGGCCAGTCAGTAAAAATCACTGAGCAGCCAAGAAAAACCACTGAGACCCCATCGATGAAGCCAACCAAAAAAAGTAACCGAGCCTGAGCGGTGAAACAAAAAACCTTCAACCGACCAATAAAAGCAGTTACCGAGTAGTCTCCAACAAGATACCAAACCAGAACAAACATATGTTTGGTTGATACAGGACTGCCAAGAACCCAAGATGCTTGTGCATCAAATACCTAGGGTCAAAAGAAATGATTCTTTGAATCATGAATCAGGTACAATCTAAATTGAATCCAACTTAGATTGAGAAATCCAAGACGAGTCCTCAATCGGTTTATTCTTGAACTTTACCAGATATTCCATGTAATATTTTCCTCTTGTACTTCTACCAACTCTCTATTTTAAAATCTACTCAACTTCTTCTATCTATTTCTTAGGATAGTCACTCAGTACTGTCAATTCTTCATTAGGTTCATGATACTCATACAAATATGAAATATTGAATATAGGTGATATATCCATGTCATCAAGTAATTCTACTTCATAAGCATTTCCACTGTCAGACACTCTCAATATCTTGCAAGGAATAAATTTCTTCATCTTTAATTTACCATTTGTTCCAATAGGAAATCCGACTTTCTTCAAATGAACCATAAATACATCACCAACTTAAAAATTTTTAAGTCTTCTTGATCTATCTACACTATCCTTATATTTATGATTACTCTTCTCCAACTTATGTTTCACTTCCTCATGCAATGTCTTCATCAACTCAGCAAACTTTTGTCCTTCATCACTCCTCTTTTCTTGTCCAACAATATATCACAAGTCTAATATACCTCTCAATTGTGTGCCATTAACAATCTCAAAAGGTGTCTTTCTAGTACTTCTATTCACTAGACTATTATATATTCAAACTCTGCTTGTGCCAATATCAAATCCCAATTACTTGGTGTGTCTCAAACTAATAATCTCAACAAGTTACCCAAACATAGATTTACAACCTCTATTTGTCCATCAGTCTATGGATGAAATGTAGAACTATACTTCAACTCAGTGTCCAATTTCTTCCAAAGTGTTTTCCAAAAATAACTAAAAATATTACTGTCTCAATCAGAGATGATACTCCTTGGTAATCCATGCAATCTGAAAATCTCCTTGAAGAAAAGATCTTCTATATGTATTGCATATGATGTTTTTCTACATGGTATGAAATGTGTCATCTTAGAAAATATATCCATAATAAAAAATATTGAATCATTACCTCTTACTGTCCTTGGCAAGACAAGAACATAATCCATACTGATATCTCTTCAAGGTTTCTCAGGAATAGAGATCGGTGTATACAAGCTAGTATTCTGACTTACTCCTTTTGCAAATTGACAAAATCCACATCTTTTCACAAATTTATGAACATATTTCTACAACTGAGGCCAAAAAAACCTTTCCTTAAGTAAACCCAATGTCTTATCAATAACAAAATGTCCAACCAAACCACTACTATGTTTTTCCTTGATCAAATTAGTTCTGATTGATCCTCTTGGTATGCACAATTGAATATCTTTGAACAACATATAATCTTGAATGAAATAGTCTTCATACTTACTCGATTGATTTAGAATAGGTGCTTTGCACATTCTCCATTACTAAGAAAAATCAGGGTCATTTTCATAAAAATGCTTCATATCATTAAAACCAAGAACTCAATTCTTATTTCTGTCAACAAAGATCTCCTTCTACTCAATACATCAGCAAATTGGTTAGAAACTCCACTATTATGATTTATCACAAATGTGAAACTCTGCAAATATTCCACCCATTTCATATGTCTCTGATTCAACTTATTCTTACTACCCAAATATTGTAAAGCTTTATGATCAATATATACCAAAAATTCACTCAGCACAAATAATATTTCCATTTCTTCAGAGCTTGAACAATAACATATCATTCTTGATCATAGAAAAAATATTTCCTCTTAGCATCATTCAACTTTTCACTAAATAAAGCAATAGGTTTACCTTCTTGACTCAACACAACTCCTATTACACTTCCACTTGCATCACATTCAACTTGAAAGACCTTATTGAAATCAAGTAAGGCTAACACAGGTAATTCAACAACCTTTTATTTCAAAGTCTCAAAACTCTTATCAGCTCCATGTGTCCATTTGAATTCTCTTTTGTCTCCTCTCATTGTCTCAGTCATAGCATTACAAATAGAACTGAAATTTTTGATAAACTTCTTGTAAAAAATTGCCAATCCATGAAATGATCTTACCACACGGACATTATCAAGTGTAGGCCAACTAAGTATGGCTTAAAATTTCTCAAGATCCATCTTCAAACCATTAGTTGAAGTCACAAAACCTAAATACACAATTTAATGAAGGAACACTTTTTCAAATTTATCAGTAACTTTTCCTCTTTCAATCTCTATAATACTTTTCTTATATGCATCAAATGCTCTTCCATGGTCCTACTGAATATTAGAATATCATCCAAGTATACAATCACACATTTATTCAATAATTTCTTCAAAACCTCATTCATCTACCTCATAAATATACTTGGTGCATTAGTTAAACCAAGGGGCATAACTAACCACTCATACAAACCTTCTTTTGTCTTGAAATAAGTCTTCCATTCATCCCCTTCTCTGATTCTGATATGATGATATCCACTCTTCAAATCAATTTTGGTAAAATATTTTTCTCCACTCAAACAATCTATTGTATCATCCATCCTCAGTATAGGAAATCTATACTTAACTATGATCTTGTTGATTTCTCTTGAATCATTGCACATTCACCATTCTCCATTCTTGTCAAGTGCTAACACTGCTGGTACTACACATGGACTCAAAGTCCTCTGATCAAACCCTTATTCAATAACTCATGAATTTTTTGGTCCAGTTCCTCATCCTCAGTCGGTGTCAACATATGTGGTGCCTTATTTGGAAAACTAGCTCCAGGAATCAGATCCATATAATGACTAATATCTCTCATCAGTGGAAAACCATCTGGTGCATTATCTGAAATGATCTCCTTGTACTCGGTGAGCAATTTATTGACTTATTCAAGAAATTTATCTTTTGTGTTCTTACTCAGTCTATTAGGAATCAAAGCATAACTTATATCATTCATTTTAAAATCTTTAACAAACTGTCTACCTTCCATCAAAAAATATTTCATAGATGTACCTATCTCACCAACAGATTCTTCAACCAAAGGTAACAATATTTTCTTCATACCATCAATCCAAATAGTATATTTTTTCACTCTTCCATCGTGTATAGAATGTATATCATATTGCCAAGTTCTACCCAACAAAATATGACAACAATACATAGACATAATATCACACAACACCTTATCATAATACTTTACAATTTTCAAATTCACAAAAAATTGTTCACTCACCATTAAGGTATGCTCATCCTTGATACATGAAATCTGATAGGGCTTCGAGTGCTTCATATTTTCTAACTATAACTTTGTGACCATCTCCTTTGATGCCATATTTTCCAAGCTTCCACTATCAACAATTACTTTCCAAACTTTGTCTGCAACTCTGCATCTAGTCTTGAACAAAATATTCCTTACAGGTGTAACCACCCTAATTTGGTCTACTCTAACTATAGACCCTATTTTGCCTAAGTGTGATCATACCCCCAATTATCTCAAGACAAATATTCAATCGGTTGGCATAATTAATTCAAATCAGATTTAATTTCCTAGGTGATTTAATCACTAAATTTTATTAATCACCTTAGCCAATCAAATCAAAATAATTCAATACAAATCAATTTAAATCAAAACATGGCTAAGTTAATTAATTAAAAAGGAATTAAATGAAATCCCTATTATACCTCATCACTTGCAAAAGCCTATTCCCTAGCCTAAATTAATCTAATTAATTGGCTATAGTCCTAATTAATTATCAAAAGCAATCAAAAACTTAAATAATTAATTTCCCTATTTTTGAATGAATATATTAAATATATTTCATTTCATTAATATTCCCTCTAACATAACCTACCTCAACCAACTTAACCCTAGGTTGAAACTAATCCCAACCCCTTTACCCATGCTAAGCCTACTTCCAATCTTAATTTCATCCTAAACCATTTTCTAATGATGTCACATTCCTAATTTTCTGATTAGGAATTCAACCCACTCCCAAAAGTCAAAGTTCTCAAGCTTGACCTTAAACCCTCACCCATGCCTCATAAATGATTTCATAAATGAAGCATTTATGCATATTACACATTCTCTTCCACACTCCACATTAATGAGTCTTACATCCTCATTAGTGGATTTGAGTTCTCAAGCCTTTCCCCATTCCTCCATTTCTTCTATAAATTGGATGAGTTTTAAGCACAAATGGCCCTTAATTTTGAAGTGTTAAAAGAATTGTTATGCTCTTGAGATTATTGTGATTCTATGTTGAATCTTAGCTTTGTTATTATGCATTGTTATAAATCTTCACTTTTAGAGCTAGAATGCATGTTTCTTGAATATCTAGATTAGTTTTTATTCAAATCTTTCATTCTAGGTTGTATATGTCACTGATTTGTGCATAATCTGAGGTCATGATAATTTCATTCTTTAAAATCCTCCTAGATAGGAAGCAATAGATAGGTCTTAGTGATTTATGTGAAACCCTTGATTTTTATGTTTTTTCACTAATATAATGATCGATTGAAGTGTTGTGTCCTTCTTAGCAGGTGCATAAAATCACACACACATTTTAGGTGCCCTCTGTGGGGCCATTTTCAGATTTTGCCTCATTTTGCATCCATTTTCACTAATTTATCTTCACAGGTTTCAGGTACAGAGTCATTTTTGTTGGTAAAGGATCACATCTGGAATACGCCCTCACATTGCAGAATCTAGGCTCGCATCCTGAAAATCCTGAGTTGTTTCTAGTAAAGGCTCACATCTGGTATTAATTTCATCATTTTTGGTGTATTTCATCACATCTAGGAAATAAGGTCGTATTCAAGGAATCTAGGATGGCATCTGGTCTTTGAACTTGCAGATTGAAAAATCTAACAACTAATATTTGAATGTTTGTTGTCTCTGATATTTTCATAGCTTAAGTTATGTTTGTAGATCGCTGTTAAAGACTCTTGTGCTAAAAGAGTTGGAGAAGGAATCCTAATGTGTGGTTTTGTAGGTTTCCATCCCCTTATCTTGACCTCCATTTTGTTTTGTTTTTCAAAATAAGAACATTTTATACTCTTTTGTTAAATCAATCAGATAAGTATGCTCTTTTCCTTCAAGGAAAATCAGAAAATCAAACGTTGATTTAAAACTTGAAAGGAATTTGGGGTAAATGAACAAAGCAAACAAAACATCTAATTTTGGGATAGTAAATGAACAATCAAATCATTAAATTTTGTGGCTCAATCAACAAAAACATTGCTTAATTCATTTTGGGAAAGTAATTGAAAAAGCAAAGCACTAAGAATTGTGGTCAAAAGAACAAAACAAACTTTTCTTTCAAGTACGTGTGTTTTCATTAGCTTAGGAATATTTTAAAACAAACTTAAGCTTATTATTGATCTCACTAGGGGATTTTCTCTTCCTTCCAAGTGGAGGAATCGAAAACTTGTCATGAGGGATTGGGTTAATGAGTGAAGTCATTTTAGGGAATGAATGAGTGATTAAAGTTCTTGTGGGAGAGAATGGCATGGACTAGGAGAGTATGCTCTTCTTCTTTCAAAGAATCAGAAATCTAGAAATCTTGCGTTGATTGATGAGCCTCCCAAAAGGCCATCTTTTCCATGTGTTTACTTTCCTTTTTCAGCATTTTGTTTTCAAAGTAGAAGACTTTAAACTTATGGTTTTTTATATATTTTTAAATGAAAGGACATAAGTAGGTAAAATGGATGGTGAAAACATAATGTATTTTGCTTAAAGCTAATGGATAGAAGTTGCAGGATATAAGTGATTGCATGTTGAATAGATAGTCCTTTTCCCTATGCTATGTTTATGGGTAGTTTCCTTCCTGTAGCCAAATGTTGTGCAAGAATATTGAATGAAATCTCACACTTCTTTCTTAGTATTAAATGATAAAATATATTTATGCGTCAGAATTTATGTATACTAACCATTTTGTAGGAGTCAAGTTATGGCACATTCAAGAATTCCAGCATGGTGTTGAAAGGGTCAACGAAAGCCGTTACCTTCAGTTGTGCCAACATAAGAAAGGAATTAAGTAAATTTGTTAAAGACGGGTGTGTTGTAGAACTCTCGCGGAGGAACAAGTCAGTTCAGTTCCTGAGAAGACACCACATGCAGATCTAGAACCATTGCATGCTACATTTTGGGAAGAACTTGAAGAGCTACTATTGCTGTTGGAGATTTCTGTTATGGGCATGATGTATCCATTAGTGATCCTCATTAATGGAGTGATCCTAGATTTAGGTTGTAAGTGTAGTTCCTCCTTAAATAAGTGGAATTATATAGTTCCATAGGAGAGAAGGAGAGAGTTAATTGATGTAATTTCTCGAATAGAATTTGATATTGTAGCACTATTTATTTTCCAAGTATTTTTCCTCCATGAATGAATAGAGTGTAGAATTTGAGTTTTAGTCTCTTATCATAATTGCATTTCTATTCACTCATCCAAGGGGGCCCACTTGGTGAGTGAATCATTTTATTAGATTAGAATTTATTTCTTTTCTCATTAAGAAGAAGATAGAACTCTATTGTTCCTGTAGCCACTAGTAACAGAACTGGTGTATTGTTCCTATAGCATAGGCAAGCAGAGTAACTCCTACTCGTGATTACTATTTTCATAGCATAATTGTATTCAATTGAGATAGAATAGATTCCTGAAGCATAATGTATTTTGATTCCATAGCTTTAGCGATGAGAATCAAGGGAGTTTGAAGCATATACTTTGCGAACACCATTCCAAGTTTACGTCCCTGGTTGATAATTAAATGAGACTAAATAATCTACTTAGTATCCATTTAGGGTGTCCAATCCTGAAATAGTAGTCCAATGCTATGTGTTTCTAAGACAATTGTTTGGCCAAGAATTTTTGGTGCCATTACTGGGGATGGTGTTAGTTCAAACCACTTTGGTGTTCATGATTCCATTTTTTATAATCTAGGATTTAATTTTAAGCAAAGAATTTTATGCATAGAAGAAGAGATCCTCACGGAAGATTCCTTCCTCATCAATACCAGGCCACACCATTTGATCTTTTTAACCCCAAGCCTGAAGAACCCCAAGTAGATAGTGAAGAAGAAGACCTATTTGAAAATCCATTTGCAGATGCCCAAGGAGAAATTTCATCAGCCTCATCCTCCAAAAAATCGCTACATCTAGAAGTCCTTTTTGATGAGCCTGAGTATCATGACAACCCATTAGCTCTTATTGTATACCATCCACCACCATAGTAGCAACTAGGCACTCCTCCAAGGATGGATCTACCTACCTTCCCCTTCCCAATTCCTCCTCAACAGGGTAACCAAAACCTGAAGAACATTCCAGCCGTTGCATTGCCAAAATTCTACGAAATTATCACTGAAGATCCTGAGACCTTCCTCTTCGAGTTTGATATCCTCTGCAGGAGCTACAAATACACAACTAATGCCCATAAGATTAAGTTGTTTCCATCAACTCTCAAAGAGGCCACTCTAAGGTGGTTTATGAGCCTCAGATCTAATGCCGTACCAAATTGGAATGCCATGAGAAACATGTTTCTTGAAAAATACAAAGAATACTGTAGAGGACGAGATTTAAAAGGAGATGACATCTTTAAGATGTCATAGAAAGAGGATGAAACCTTGGAAGACTATGTTTCTAGGTTTATGTATAACTTGCAACACAATGCTCAACACTAGTTGAATGAGGAATCACAGAAGCATCTATTCCTCAAAGGTGTCAATGAAGGAAGCATAGAAGCCTTGGACCTTATGGCTAGTGGTGACATCACCCAGAAAAACTGGGTGGAGATTAAGACCATATGTATGAATTACTCAAGGGATACAGTAAAAAAGGGAAGAGGATTAAGGGACTTGCCTCAAAAGACAAATGGCTCTAGAGTGTCTAAGATAGAACTATCCAATCTCCTCTCTGACTTCAAGAAAGATATTATCAATGACATGGCTAGTCAAATGGATACCATGCAAGCCTAAAGGAAGAAAGAGGATGCGGATGCTATGCTGGCTGAATTGTGCTCCCATTGCAGGGAGAAGAAAATAAATTGTAAGTGCAAAACTGTTGCAACTGTGGACACTAATTCAATGTCCACCAAGTTCAAGGCAATAGATGAGGAGAATGGAGAAGTCTTTTACGTGGCTCAAAGGTGACCATGGGCTCAGAGACAAGGTATGCCTCAAGACCCCTTAAATAATTTTGGTTATAATAATAATAATAGTAATCAGTGGCAGAATCAAAACCCTAACAATTCTCTCCCTTAAGGATATAATTGGAATAATCATTGGTCAAACCAACAACCACAGAATAACCAAAATTTTCAGTAGCCACAGTATAACCAAAAATTTCAACCTCAGTTTAACGCAAACCAACAATAGTTTAACCCATATTAATAGCAGTAAAATTCATACCAGCAGCCACAACATAATAACCAATTGCAACCACATGGTAACTGGCAATAGAAACCTCAGTGGGGACACAATCAGCCTAATCAGTAGCAAGCTATTATGCCTCCACCTCAGCAACAAGCTATTATGCCTCTGCCTCCTGTAGCCAATAACAGTCCTCAGAAACCACAACTGCCTGCTCAACCAAATCCAAATCCAAACAACAAGCAACAAGCCTATTCACTGCAAGTGAATGATATCCACCTAAGATCAAGGACCACATTTCCTGCACCAAGAGCACCCATAATAACTGATGTTTCTGATACTGAGGAAGCTTTTGAAAATCAAAATACTATTGTTCCCCCTGTTGCACCACCTATTCTAGTTGAGAAAGAACCACCTTTTCTGCAGAGATTGGCCCAACCTTCAGTATCCCCTAAAGAGAATACTATTGAAAATGACTTGATTGACCAACTAAAGAAAATGACTATCCAAATACCATTATTGGATGCCCTCAAGGAAATTCCAATCTATAATAAAGAAATTAAAGAAGTCTGTATCAAGCACCCTGGTAGGAAAAAGAAAGATCTTGATATTGTCCATGTTCTTGGACAACTTTCTGATTTCATGCTTAGTAAAAATTTGATGCCTAAATACTCTAATCCAGGAAGTCTAGTGGTTACCATTCACATTAATGGTATACAAATACAGAATGTCTTGGTTGATCTAGGAGCCTCTATTAATGTTATGACTATGGATGTATTGTTAAGGCTTAGTATCATTGGGTTGAGGGAAACACCCACTATTCTCTAGTTAGCTGATAATTCAACTGTCAAACCAGATGGTATGGTAGAGGATATTGTTGTCATGCTAGATTCCTTAGAATACCCCTCAGATTTCATCATCCTATCTCCAAAAGCCACACTAGGAGGGTATCCATTAATCATAGGGATGCCTTGGTTAGCCACAATAGATGCTTGCATTACATGCCGCTCAGGAAAAATGACCATATCTGATGTTATTAATACTAAGAAATTAACCTTGTATTCTCCAGCCAAACCTCAAGCTGAACTTGACCAAGTTGTCTGGCCAGATCTAGGAGATACCCCCCTTGAAGCCAATTTAGTGCAGCAGCTTATGGTTATTGATAGAAATCCATTCATGGTCTCACAAGAGGAGGATGACATACTTGTAGAAATTCTTACAAACCAGTATGGATATGAAGAAACCTCATGTCATGACCCTAACTATTCTCTATAAACCATATTGCCCGAGAAGTCTTCATCCAAGTTTCCTGCAGTACCTGATTATCTCCATACTTTGTTACCCCATGAAATAAAGTCACCTACTTTTGCAGAAGTTCTTATGTTGGACAAAGTTAAAAGAGTGTAGATTGCCTTAAGTAGGGAATTGAATGTCAAAAAGGATCTCATTAGATCTCAGATGTCTAGCCTTGAGCATCTTTTGCAAAAGAATCAGCAAGCTTTTGCATGGGACTATACTGACATGAAGGGGATTGACCAAAAATTGTGTACCCATAAGATTTATATTAGTCCAAATTCCAGACCTATTAGGCAACCTCAAAGAAGAATAAACCTTGCATTAAGAGATATAGTAAAGGCTTTATTGCAAAAACTTCTCCAAGTTGGCTTCATATATCCCATTTCTGATAGTCAATGGGTCTCCCCTCTTGTAATTGTCCCCAAGAAAGGTAGAAAATGGCGAGTTTGTGTGGAATATAGGGAGCTTACTAAGGCAACCAAGAAAGATCACTTTCCATTACCCTTTATTGACCAAGTACTTGACAACCTTGCTGGCAAAAAGTATTTTTTATTCTTGGATGGTTTCAATGGCTACAACCAGATTCAGATATCACCAGAAGACCACGATAAGACAACATTCACCTGTCCATGGGGAACATTTTCTTATTTTGTCTTACCATTTGGGTTATGTAATGCACCTGCTACTTTCCAGAGGGCAGTGATAAGCATTTTTTATGACATTGCTGCTAACTATGTTGAAATATACATGGATGATTTTACTGCATATGGAACTACATTCAAAGAGGCTTATGCTAATTTGGAAAAAGTTCTTCAAAGATGTCAGGACTACAATCTCTCACTTAATAGTGAGAAGTGTTAC
>MU223174.1:5245312-5259586 GCA_018584345.1 Thuja plicata | reverse complement strand
GCCATGATCTCCTTACACACAATTCAAGATGCCAACACATCAACATTATTTGCAAGAAATACATTTTACAAAACAAATAATAAGAATAGGAATTATCCAAGGTTGAGACACCTTATTCCTAACATATTTGAGTACTCATAGGGCTATACGCCTCAATTTTTCCTTGTGAAATTCTATGGGAGACAATTTTGAATGGATTGCCCCATCATAAACAACAAACTTTATAGTCAAACTACCCGATTCATCCCTGAAAGGGTGATAATCCTTGTCCAAGGCAAAAAGTAATTGCCCTAAGATACTCATCATATCATGCCCTCACTTGTGTTATGAGTTGGCTAATATGGCATCATGACTCAAGCCATTGCGTGCTTGGTTATGGCCATATTTTGATTAGCATTTGAGTGTGTACCTAAGTCAATGAGCAAGGATTTTCATCCTCTACTTAGAAAATAGGGCGTAAGGATGTGTTTGTTCACCCCTAACAATGCAAATCTACTTGATGTGTCTGAAAGTTCATTAACAAGATAAATCATTCAAAAAAGAAACAAAATACAATCCTTTGGATACATGCTGTATTTTTCACTCACTAAAAAGACTCAAAAACATCCTATTATTAGACAAATTTTCACAAACTTCAAAACAAATCAGACACCAGATTTCCAAAACTGCCAATAGTCATTTTTAGTTTGTCCTAGCTCACATTAGGTTGTGCAAGATTGCATCTTGTATCCATCATCACATCTGGTCAGCATTTCATCACATCTAGGAAGAAAGGTCGTATTTAGTTCATCAGAAGCTCGCATCCTAAATTTCCTAGCTCGCATGTAGAGGCTCCCATCTAGGACAACGAGCATTTGTAGATTGATTTCTCAGAAAAATTCAGTGAATCTAGATACCCTTTTGGCTCTTTAGACTATTCCTACATTGCCTTTTTTGGTCTCACTGTTGCTGTGTCAAAAAAATTTTTTAGGTTCACCTTTCATGTCCTATCGGTTTCTCACAATGAGTCTCAATACGTGTGGTCTATCCACTTTTCAAAACAACTTGATTCCCAGCTCACTATTAGGGCATTCTAACCCTTTGATGCTGGAATCATTTACTTCCACCAAAACACAAACAATACTTCTACCTAGACACAATCACTTGAACGATTTGAGACTCTAAATGAAACTATCAAAAAAGTTTGACAAAGTTGAGATACAAATACATGGTTAACACAAGATGCAACAAGTACACTTCTAAATAATTAGAAGTACCTCCAAAATCACTACACTTTCAACAAGGAGAATCATCTCATAGTTTCCTATTTGATTTAGACTCCCCATAAATGGAAAGACCCACTCACGAATGGAGCAAGGCTTTTGAGGAATATGACAATGACAAAAAAAATGCAAAGATAGTGATGGTGAAGAAGAACAAAATATTGACCATCCTTTGTTTTGTTCAGATAGTGAGGAAGACATCACTGAAGAAGAATACAATAAACTCAAACAAAGTAATAAATTCCAAAAAACATTGGAAAAGATAATTGGTGAAGATAAAGAGAAACACTTTCTCAATCTAGCATCCACTGGCATAAAATTACCTAAAGATTATGATGTTGAACAACTAAAGGAAAAAGAGGTATCAACTCCTATCTCTAGTCTCACCAAACAACTAACCTTGATTCAAACTGAGCTTGCAAATCTCAAACAGGAGAAGGCTAAACCCAAGACAAAATACTCTTTGGACTCCATTTGTCCATTTCCTTTTGATAAGAGTATTAATATGGTCCCATTTCCTCCAAACATGGAAAGGTCAAAATATGACAAGTATATGGGAGATACTGATCCACATGACCATGTGAGAGAGTTTTGTTCTCTAAGCATAGAGTACATGCATGAACCTACATACCTAATGAGGCTCTTTCTAGGAAGCCTAGGTGGAAATGCTATGGAGTGGTTCTCAAAACTCACACCTAAGGTAAAAAATTTTGAGGAGTTAATTAAATGGTTCATCCAACATTACTCCTATAATATACAACACAGTGTAACCATGATGGATCTGTGTAAAAATAAGCAAAGAACCGATGAATCCTTTACACACTTTCTACAAAGGTCAAGGAAAATCTTTGCAAGATATTCAAGAGCTATTCCCGAATAAGAAAAGATGGAAATCTTCATTAATAACTTGATACCTAAGTTGAACTATGCATTGCAAATGTAAGATTCCCCTAGCTTTGACAGGATGATCAAGAATGCCATCTATATTGAAGAAGTCAAGGTTAAAAGGGGAGAAATCACTCTCCAAAGTGACAACAAATCTACCAACTCCAACAACAAGCCTAAATGGTGGAAACAAAAAAAAAATGTTGTTAATGATGGAATGGTAGATTCATCTAATGTTATTCCTAAACCTGAGGTGTTCAATCTAACAAACAAGATGCAAGCAAGTAAAGATGCCAAGGTAACAACTACAATACCTAAATCAAACAATGAAAATAACAAGGGTTGACCATGGACTTCTAAACCTCATAGAACATTTACTCCTTTGGGAGAACCTCTTGAGACCATTTTAAAAATACTCTTGTATAACAAAGCTCTCACGATCCCAGATTCAAAACCATGGGAACCAGAAGTCAAACCAAGGTGGTGGGATGACAATTCTTATTGTCTCTTTCACAAGAATAAGGGACACAAGACTAATAATTGTCTTAAACTCAAACATGTTATACAAGACCTTATTGAAGGAGGCAAGATCAAAGTGGAAGGACACACCACTAATGAAGACCATATGACATTTAAAAATCCATTCCCTAATTATGAGAAAGGGGAAGCATCTAAAGGGAAAGGAAATGAAGTAAATTACACCTACTCTAATAATGATAATGCAATAAACATGCTAGACAATAAAACTGAATCAATTAATGTGGTCACTATCAAAAGTGTTCAAGACACCTCTTCACAATCAAATGTGGTAACCTGAAGTCAAGCACAAGTCACAATTGAAGGACCTAATTCCTCATCAAAACCAACAACAACTTCCAAGGTACCTACTATCACTATTCCTAAACCAGCAGCAATAAAACAAATGGTCACCATTCCAGAAAAAAACTATAACTTGGTGGATCAGTTGCAGTGAACCTCTGCTCAAATTTCCATTTTTGAGTTACTTAAAATCTCCTCAGTGCATAGGGAAATTTTTTAACAAGCTTTGCATGCAGCAAATGTGCCAAAGGACCTTGATGTAGAAAAATTCCAAGCAATGGTTAATCACATCTCAGTGCCACATTACCTCTCTTTTTCAGAAGAAGATGATAATTCATTGACACATCCGCATAATCAACCCCTTCATATTGAAGTCCTAATTCATAAATCCTGTGTTAGACATGTATTGATAGATGGAGGTGTAGGGTTGAACATTTGTACCCTTAATCTAATCAGGAAACTGGGTCTCTCAGAACAAACCATTGATTCAAGAAGAAAAATCACTATCAAATCTTATGATGAAGAAGAAAGATCCTCTAAAGGTCTCATTGTTCTACCCGTCAGAATCAGAACAGTTGAAAGAAATGTCATATGTCAAGTTTTGGATCTACCCTTGGATTACAACATACTATTAGGTAGACCTTGGATCCATGAAATGAAAGTAGTACCATCTACTTAGCACTAGTGTATCAAATTCCCACATAATGGGGTGGAAGTAACAATTCCTGCAGATGCCAGTTATACTTGCAACAATTTTAAAGCAGGTAGTATGGTCCCGCATAACAAAGAGGTTCCAAAATAAATTGTACCTGAGACTACCAAAGACATGGTTATGAAAGGCTTTGGAAAGAAATTAAAACTTGAAGAAAATAGTATGGGAGAATATAAGCTGGACATGACCCCATCACTGACAGAACTTCTAGTATCACCTAGATCTTATGGAAAACCTTCCTCCTCTTTCACACCCACTACATCTAAAAAGCCAAAAATTCACAAATCAACTGGTATGGTTAAAGCGTCTACCTCCCAAGTGGATTAAAACAAAGAAAAAGCCATCTTGGCTTGGATTTACTAGGGGGAACCAAAGGAAAAAGAGGTAAAACATGTGGAAATATCCCCAAAAAAGTATGGTAAAGGATACGATCTTCTCAGAAAAATGGGGTATAAAGGAAAAGGGACCTTTAGGAGACAAAGGAAAATGACTTATTGAACATGTAAACATGGAATTCAGGATACCAAAGATAAAATAGGGCTAGGTTTCAATAATAACTCTAGAAAAACTACTTCACAAGATAGTCCAATCTCTAACAAAGGGAGTGGTGAAGCAGAAGAAACAAAACTAGAACAATGGTCCTATGAGAGGTTATTACATATTGGTACAATGAATCCTGAATATCAAGGAGAAATATATGTACCAAGCTTTGAGGTACAACAAAACACTCATATCCCTTTATTAACACAAGTTACTATTCAAGAGGTAGAAACAACAACAGAAGAACTCCAGAGGTGCCATTGATGTAAATAGCTACTGTAGACACACCCTGAAAAAAATATTCACATCCTAACTGGGGGAAGCTAGTCATAGTTTCACATGTTCTCTATTTACCACACTTTGATGTAAAAGTGGCTAATAGAGTACATTAGGTAACTATTTCTAAATTCTTGAACAGGTCTGATGACGAAATAATAGACTCCCATGATTATGAGTGGGATGATCTATTTGTTGCCACGAAAGACATTGAAATAGATATAATTCACATATTTTCATCTCCATCAAAACATGAAGATCATTCTAACATTGCTCCTAAAAGTTTTAATATTCCCAAAGCAGAGGAGGTATCCCTTCCCTGACTCATTAATGAAGAAACTAGTATTTTCCTAGACCTAGAAGAAATTTAGAGGCTACAAGCTAGGAGTATCCTTCTACGGAGAGATGAAGAAGAAGGTTCCACTAATGAGTCACTAGAGTTCGGTCCACATATAACTAATGACAAATTTGATAATGACAATCTGACTCTTATTGATCTAAACATTGATGAGATAGACTTAACAGACTATGTCATGTTAGTTAATAGTCTTGACATTGATGTAATTTTGTCCTTCACAAGATCTGACTCCTTGTGTTTAATAAACCCTGACCTAATTAAATGGACTAATACAGATCCTATTCCTATCCTAAACTTCCCTAATGAATACACTTTGGATTTCTATCTAAATGCTTGTGAACCTTACCCTTCTTTCACCGATGAAAGGAGTGTGAACATGTCATAGGAGGATATCATGTTTCTCAGTCACAAATTGAAAAATAAAAAGAAGAAAAGAACTGACAGTGAAAACCACGTTGTGGCAGTGTCAGATTCTAAAATAGTAAAAAAAAGATGTATCTGATGGTGAAAACCTCTCAGAGGTGCCAAAAGATGAGATTCTTGATATCCTCCTAGAGCACTTTCAAGAAAGATCTTCAGTTTTTATAGAACCAACACAACCAATTAACTTGGGCACAACTAAAGTTCCTCAAATTGTTCACCTAGCACAATCTTTGTCAAATGAGGAAAAGACATAATTCACTGAGTTCCTGAAAGAGAAAAAGATCAACTTTGTATGGTCCTACACTAATATGTCAGGGCTAGATCCTAAATTGATAATGCACCATTTATCTATAGCTCCTAGGATTAAACCCGTGAAATAGAAACTAAGAAAGATGCATCCTCATGTTGCATCACTATAAAGTTAGAGCTAGAAAAATTATTGAAAGATGGATTCATCAGAGTCATCACTTATGTAGGATGGATTTCTAATGTGGTCCCAGTATCTAAATCAGATAAATCTATCAGGATCTATACAGACTTTAGAGACTTAAACAAGGGATGTCCTAAAGATGATTTTCCACTGCCTAATATTGATATGATCATAGATCTCATAGCAGGCTACCAAATGTATTCACTAATGGATGACTTCTCAAGCTATAACCAAATTAAAATTGCTCCTAAGCTCAAGAGAAGACCGCCTTTACATGCACATGGGGAACCTTTTTCTGGAACATTATGCCATTGGATTAAAGAATGCAGGTGCTATATACCAAAGAGCTATGACTACTATATTCCATGATATGATGCATAAAAATGTGGAGGATTATGTAGATGATACCTTAGCTAAATCAAAATAAATAACTACTCATATTAATGACTTAAGGAAGATATTGGATAGTATGGAGCATTTTCAACTCTGACTCAATCCAAAGAAATGTGCCTTTGGAGTCCAATCAGGAAAGATCTTAGGGTTTATTGTTTCAGCAAAAGGAATTGAAGTAGACCCTGAAAAGGTCAAATCTATACTAGAAATGACTCCTCCATGCAACATTAGTCAAATGAGGACATTACAAGGGAGACTACAGTCAATCAGGAGGTTTATATCACAACTTGCGGATAGAGCACAACCCTTTACCAAATTGCTACACAAAGGTGTCACCTTCAAATGGGATGAACATTGTGAAGCCAACTTCAGAGAATTAAAAGAGTACTTGGCTACTCCTCCTATTCTTATGGCACCCATTCACGGAAAGCCATTACTCCTATATATTTCAGCTACAGCTACATCACTAGGAGTATTGCTGGCACAAGATGATGAAACTAAAAAGGAAAGAGCAATCTACTACACCAGTAGAACACTAGTGACCTACGAACTTAATTACAACATAATTGAAAAAGATTTATTAGTTCTTGTCTTTGCATCAAAAAAATTGAGACATTATATGCTATCACATATGATAAAGCTCATTGCAAAGATAGATCCTTTGAAGTACCTCCTAAGCAAGACAACATTAACAAGAAGGTTAGAAAAGTGGGTCCTGATTCTGAGCGAATTTGACATCAAGAATATAGATAAAAGAGCTATTAAAGGACAAGTCCTCACTAATCAACTAGCTAATTCACCACTCCAAGATGATGAGCCTTTGAGAATTGAGTTTGTTGATGAAATAATCATGCATCTAACTGAATATCCATGGAATATGCACTTTGATGGTTCTTTCATGCAACAAGGCTCTGGAGTAGGAGTTCTATTCATAACTCCTCAAGGCTACAAAATACCCAAGTCCTACAAATTGATGTTTCCATGCACAAATAATTATTTTTAATATGAAGCATTAGTAAATGGTCTTAAACTTGCTATGGAATGGAAGATTGTAGAGTTGCATGTGTATGGTGACTCCCAACTCATTATCAATCAAGTAAATGGAGATTATCAGACCAAAGATGAGAAGTTGATGCCCTACAAGCAACTAGTTGATGACCTAAAGAAATACTTTGTCTTCGTCACATTCTAGCAGATACCTAGAATAGAGAATAAGGCTACAAATGCAACGGCTACATTGGAATCCATGTTACAACTAGAGGAACATCAATTCCACTATGAATTCTTGATGGAAGAATTATCTTACCCAACCTTTGATAAAATTGAATCCCAAGTAATTTGTGCTTTAACCACCCTAGACCAATCTTTGTATGCTAACATCATTTCTTACCTCACTAACCAAACTATTCCCAATGATCTATCCAAAAATGAAAAATGAGCCTTGATTAGGACAACATCGCGTTATGTCCTCATTACGAATAACTTATATAGATGAGGTCTCGATGGTACACTTCTTAGATGTTTAGAACATGAAGAGTCGGATCACACATTAAAATAAATCCATGAAGGTGTATGTGGATCACATTCAATTGACTTTTCACTAGCTAAGAAACTACTCAGAGTAGGCTATTATTGGCCCATGATGGAAAAAGATGCTATTCAATTTTCCAAAACATGTCATAAATGAAAAACACATGGAAATATTATCCATGCTCCTACTAGAGAACTCATACCATTCATAACACATTAGCCATTTCAACAATGGGCCTTTGATTTGGTTGGAAAAATATATCCTAATTCTTCAAGTGGACACAAGTTCATCATTACGACCACTGAGTATTTCACGAAGTGGGTCAAAGCTATGCTACTAATCAAATCCACTAGAAAATAGGTGGCTATGTTCATCTTGAACTATATTATTTGTAGATATAGGATACCCTCTTTAATTGTAATAGACAATAGGGGCAAATTTAAAAACCAAGACATCGAAGACCTTTGCACATAGTTTCACATTACTCAACATTGTTTCTCCATCTATTATCCTCAAGGTAATGGACAGACTGAGGCATCCAACAATAATATTCTCAAGATCCTACACAGAACTATGAGTAGGTCTAGCAGAGACTGACATTTACAATTAAATCCGACACTATGGGCCTATAGAACAAGTGTCAGAACACCAACAGGAGCCATGACATTTTCCCTAGTCTATGCCACAGAAGCAATACTACCTATTGAGGTTGAAATCTCATCTTTGTGGGTATCTTTACAAGGTCTTGTTACCGATGAACAATACCACATTGATAGGGTGAATGCACTAGAGTTACTTGATGAGCGCAGGCAAAAGGTGTTCGATCACATGAAAATGTACCAAACACACATGTCAAAAGGGTATAATAAAAAGTTCAAACCTAACTGGCTGGGACCTTATGTCATTACTACAAATTTTGGGACTAGAGCCTATCCAATCGCTATGACTGAGGGAGATGTCCTTCCAGATCCTATCAATACTCTACATTTGAAGTGGTTCTACGCTTGATGTCTAGCTAACAGAGCCTATGAAGTAAAAAATCTTAGAAAATACTAAAAAAAAATAAAAAATTAGAAAATTGATCTTGAGGAAATACAAAAATAGTGGAAAAGTCTTGAAGAAAGGGTATCCTTGGTGAAAACCTGGCAACGGGCACCTTGATACTACAAAAACATTCAAAAAAGCAAAAATAGAATAAACATTGAAAAAGAGAAAAGTGCCTTGGTGAAAACCTGGCAATCAGGCATCTTGGTAGCAAAAGAAGAAGCTTTGCTGAGTGGTGAAGACCTGGAAAATATGCGTCACTTGTATTCTATGCTCTATCTATCAATGCATTACTGATACTAAGCCTTCATGATTACACTTGTGCTATGGGTTGACTCTATTTCCTTACAAATGTCCTATCCTTGCTTGGGATTTGTCTTCATTTTCTATCTTAGGGAACAAATCATTCTACACTGGGGGCATCTTTGCTAGCATGTTAGGTTACCATGCTAGGTTGTCCTATGATGGTTTTCCTCCCAACACAATGCTTCTCGATACTTGCACCAAAATGTCACTTTCATGAAATAAGGGTGTGTCTTTAAAAACCACCTATCTAGCACAAACATTGCACTCACATAAACGGTGTTCCTAAGAACTACATTGGATTGCAAATAGAGACAAGGTTATACACAAACATGGAACACATATTGCTTAAATCCAAATTTTGATTGATGAATCTATACTACGCTTGAACAATGAATCAACAGTATTTTTCAAATACTACTTAAGCACACATTTTGATCTTGGTTTGATTATGACTCTTTTATGTCTTGATGATGCTTTAACTAGGGGCATTTAAGCAGTTATAAAGTTTTCTTTGATGGATTCTCAATTGATGGTTGTTATGTTTTCCAAGTTACTCCATGACATCTACGCAAAAACAAAGAGTTGCAAGGATGGGGGCATGATGTTTTTTGGGTTTTCTGTGTACGGGGATTGTTCCAAATGATCCTATAAATTTCACCTAACTTATATGTTTATGGTAAGAACTACAAACAAGAATGGATAGCCACATACATCTCGATCTTTATTATGTGTAAACTATGGTGAGGTTGAAACAATTTCCTTGTCTGTTTTCTAAAAATCAGATTCTCACTACGGTGTACACTACATAATGTACCCAAGGATATGAATTTTAAAGGTCATTGTGGGTCCAATATCTTACCTTACATAGATTCTTATATAGTAAAAGGAAAGTGACTAACTTGTCATCTTGGCTTTTGTGCCTTGATGCATAGGTATCTTTTCAACATTGCATCTGATAAACATAGTATTCATACTTTCATAATATCAGTGGGTATTAGTGATTGTTGTACTATGAGGTGGTATCCATTACACAAAGTTCCCAATGATGATAAAAATGTTACAATATCTACAAATTAGTGACAATCCTAAGAGTCTACATGTAGATGCATTTAGAGATTGCATGATTCATTTTTACTAAGAAAGAAATAGTAAAAGTGATTTGCCCTCAAAATGATTTCTAATTTCATTTATAAATCCAAGTTAATTACATCATCAATTATTCCTGATATCAATATGGTTGCATATCCATAACATAAATTCTGCATTCATATATGAGAAAGAGAAAATACAAAAAACAAAGTGTTCAAAGTATTGCATTTCATTCTACATCCTAAAAATGCATCCATACATTTACTTGCATAGAGAAAATATCAAAAACATACATTTGCATATTCACTTAACATCATTTGAAACACATTCATATCAATAATCAATCAAATAACATAAATTATGTCATCATCTAATCTAACTCATCATGCAACCAAGATAAACATACATCACATGTGCATCAACATCTCATAGAAAAAAGAACCCATGAACATGTCAAAATTAGGAAGAGTTGCATCAAATATATATCAAATTATGGAACAGATCAAAAATATGGAACTGTCTACAAAAAGAGTATCAGAGAATAAATATGAATGAGATATACATGTATGAATTTCATGGTACAAAATAATGGTCCCACAAGGATCCAGATATACAATATGATCTCAAAAATATAGTACAAAAAAAAGCATCATGTCTGACTTCCCCCCTCTCCCTGATCTGGAGGAGGAGCAGGTGGTACAAATGGAGCTACTAGTGGTGGCATGGATCCCTCTGACTGCTAGGCCAAACTTGAAAAATATATGGCTCTCTTCCCCTCTGGTACTGCCTCATGATATAGTGTATAATAGTATGTCTCTCTCTACCAATGGTGTACTACAGTACAGGCCTATGTATCCCTCTCCACCCTGAGACGCTCAAGATGCACATCTCTATCTAAAAGAAACACATCTGTTGTAGTGAGCCTAGCCTCTAAAGTGTTTATCTTGTCCCTAATCTTCTCTCAATCCCGCTCACACTGTGATAATAGATCTCCATCCCTGCCATAACTCCTACCTATATCCTACCTTGTGGGCCTGTCCTATGGCCTCTGCTACTTCTTCCTCTATCTCCATTGCTCTTGTAAGTAATGACCCTGGATCGATCCAAGGAGAAACAAATCTAAAGTGGGTACACCGACGCTCTCCACTACCACTAGCACCACCACTACCACCCACTGCGCCTTCACCCCTATCATCTCCACCATCATCACCATCATCTAGAGGAGGGCTTCTCCCATCTTGTCCATCATTTCTACCTCTATCCCTACCTCCAACTCCCCTCTCTCTTTGAGCTCCTCCTCTACCTCTAGGAGGATGATCATAATCTAGAGGGTCCTCGATATAAGGAATGGCCTCATCTGGTACCATGAACCATGGAAATGGATGTTGGAGCATCTGTGCTAGGTATCCCTTGGAACAACCTATATTTTCCACATCTAATCAAAGGTTCCTAGAAAATTTGACCATATCCCTGATCTCCTGATGAGCTATCTCATATCACAACTGAGGACCCCACTCTAGTGTTCTCTGACCCTGGAATATACACTCATGTCCTAACTCCTATCCTGTACTCGACCAAACTGTCTCAAAACACAGGCATGTAAGAAATGCTCTATAATGTATCGGGTCCATCCGATCAAGTATCTACTCTAAAAGAAGAATGACATATGTCATCTGTTAGATCCCCACTCCTTGCAATCCAAGTATGACCTCTATACTACTGTTTTCATATTATCGAACAGGAGATGCCAATACTCTACCTCACCTAGATGGGGCTGCTGGATAAGACCTGCATACATATACACATAAGGCTTCTCTGGTGCACACTACCTATGTACTACCAACAGTGTAAATGGGATATAATCCCAGGCCCAGATCTAAGTAATTAGTATCCCTATAGTCATACTCTGGGAATGATGATATACACTCTCATGGAGCTCCCTATACATATGGGTAAGAATGCAGCTACCCCATGCAAATCTGCATCCAAAAACAACCATCTACTCCAGCCTATCTACTCATCCTACAAGAAAACCATGCTGTCCTCTATCCGACATCAGGATGCCACCAATCAATCTAGCTAAGTATACAGATAGGCGATCATAGTGATCACACATGTAATCCCAGGTGATGTATCTCCAAGAAAGGGTATCATCTCCAAAGAAATGATGAGTTGCACCAATGGCAACAATAGATGTCACCTCAAATCGCACCTCATGACCCATCACTGGAACTCATAGTATCCGCCACACATCCTCTGGTGTGACAGTCATCTCCCCAGTTAGGAGATGGAAGGTGTTGTGCTTTGAGTGTCATCTCTCAGCAAGAATAGTCAACAACCCTTAGTTTACCCTAATGTTGGGTAAATCTATCAAATACTATAAACCTACTCGAGCTACTATATCTAGCTCATCATCTATCAACTGTCGAGCCAAGGTGAGGACACATCTAGGATATGGTGTATGGAATTCTACTACCAAAAAAGGGACCTGTTTCACATCAAAATAGAAATTACAAAGGCCAATTAGTTCTCTATCTATGAAGACTACACAGAAACAAGATCCACTAAGTATTTTGCTAGCCAACAGATCAAAGACAGTTCACATTTTGCAGAACTCTATGTCTAAAAATTAGAATTGATTTTTTATGAGTAGGGTACAAGCCTTTTCATAGGATATGATCCCTAATTTCTAGGGTACGATGGGATATCCCGGATACAATACAAAATTGACAGGGTGCGACGTGGGATGCAACACATGACCCTATTTTGTAGGGTATGAGGAAATTCAAAAGCCACCCTAAAATCTACTAAAAATGATGCAAATTTGTTCTACAGGGTATGATCTAGGAAAACTTGGATACGATGCAAGATTTCTTGTATCCACAGAATACGACACAGGTTGAACAGGGTGTGATCTAGAATCCCAAATTTGATGCAAAACTCAATTGGCTATAACTTCTACAAAAATGCATAAAAATTAATTTTTCAAAATTCAAAGGGTAGATTTATGAGTACTTACCAGAGGTGTGTAGTTGGTTGGGCGCTGATGTCGACGGTTGAGCTCAAAATGATGCTTCCTGATCAGGACAACCATCTTCTCTGCAGAGCTCTAAAAATTACTAAAGGTGAAAGTGAAAATGAATAGTTAAAAAGTGATTTTTGAGATATATATTGGACTTTTTGAGCTATTTAGGAGTTCCAAAACTCATCCCAGACAATTGAATCTCCATTAATGTTCTCTTTTTGGTCAATCAGGAACAAAATCAAAGGTGCCTATGCCATTTTACACAATACAGTACAATTTTTTGTGGTAGCTCCTGAAAATGCAGGCTTGCTCCATCTGTTCTGAAATTTCATTGGGTTCTATATCATCACATTGCATATTATTCATCAAAAATCTTGGTCAAGCATCATTTTATTAGACTCAAAACTCACATTCTTTGCGTAATTCACTTGGTACCCATGTGTTTACTCTTAACACACCTTCATTTGTTCACTTATTCTAATCCATTCTTTCTTTCCCTAACCGCTCCCTACAAGTGATGTATCATTCAACAAAATGATTTTATTCTTTCCTTTGATTTCATTCGCAAGGGGGCATGATCACACTATCATCAATCAAATTCTTTCTCAAAAAAACATTAAAATGACTTCATTATAAAAAAAATAAAGGCATGACAACTCCTTGACTAAGTCAAAAATTTTGGATTGAAGGCTTCAGTTCTCACAAGATGGATATCCCATGTCTACTTTTTCTTAGATTCTTATTAAGCTCCTGGCAGCTTCATACCAACTTTTGGATGACAACTAAGTTTAAAATCAGCATTATCAATCTTTGGATGACAATCAAGTTCAAAATTGGTATCTTCAAGATATTTTCTTATTGACCATCGTTCGATCAAGTTCAAAGTCAATTCTATCAATTTAGTTCAATCAAGTGCGAGACTGATCTCATCAGACATTTCATTCGATCATGAAAAAAATTCTCAGACTTTCTGAAGTCAACATCAAAAACTTTCTTTGAATCAATGCGCTGCTCACACATCAATTCAAAGAGGGGAAAATGTAACCACCTTGATTTGTTAGGAATAAGGTGTCTCAACCTTGGATAATTCCTATTTTTATTATTTGTTTTGTAAAATGTATTTCTTGCAAATAATGTAATTAAGTGTGAGTGTACATGTCTAGTTGGCATGTTGATGTGTC
>MU223174.1:5230887-5244471 GCA_018584345.1 Thuja plicata | reverse complement strand
TATACCTCATCACTTGCAAAAGCCTATCCCCTAGCCTAAATTAATCTAATTAATTGGCTATAGTCCTAATTAATTATCAAAAGCAATCAAAAGCTTAAATAATTAATTTCCCTATTTTTGAATGAATGTATTAAATATAATTCATTTCATTAATATTCCCTCTAACCTAACCTACCTCAAGCACCTTAACCCTGGGTTCAAACTAATCCCAACCCCTTCACCCATGCTACTTCCAATCTTAATTTCATCCTAACCCATTTCGTAATGATGTCACATTCCTAATTTTGTGATTAGGAATTCAACCCACTCTGAAAAGTCAAAGTTCTCAAGATTGACCTTAAATCCTCACCCATGTCTCATAAATGCTTTCATAAATGAAGCATTTATGCCTCTTACACATTCTCTTCCACACTCCACATTAATGAGTCTTACGTCCTCATTAGTGGCTTTGACTTCTCAAGCCTTCCCCCATTCCTCCATTTCTTCTATAAATTGGATGAGTTTTAAGCACAAATGGCCCTTAATTTTGAAGTGTTGAAAGCATTGTTATGCTATTGAGATTATTGTGATTCTATGTTGCATCTTAGCTTTGTTATTGTGCATTGTTATAAATCTTCATTTTTAGAGCTAGAATGCATGTTTCTTGAATATCTAGATTAGTTTTTATTCAAATCTTTCATTCTAGGTTGTATATGTCACTGATTTGTGCATAATCTAAGGGCATGATTATTTCATTCTTCAAACTCCTCCTAGATAGGAAACAATTGATCAGTTTTAGTGATTTATGCGAAACCCTTGCTTTTTATGATTTTTCACTAATATAATGATCTATTAAAGTGTTGTGTCCTTCTTAGCAGGTGCATAAAATAACACACACAACATGATCTTGCTTATTATTCTCACTCCATAATATTATTCTGACCATTAGGTTTCCTTTCTTCTGAGGTTCATTTGGCAAGTCTTCTTTCACCAAAGCATTTATGCTACTACCAAATTTATTTTTGGCATGTGTACACTCAAAATATCTATGTCCTCCTTCACCAAAATTATAACAAGTTCCTCGAAACCATGTTCTGATATAACCACCTTAGGAGTAGTTGCCTCTTCCATAGAGTGAGCTTCCACCTTTCCACTCGGTCTTGTCTTTGTCTTGATGTGTGTCTTGGTTTGTCTTTTCCTGATTAGATCTACTATTTTCACCATAAGACCTACCTCTTCCTCTAGGGAATCTACCTCCTCTCCCTCTTTTCCTTTTCTCATATTGTTTATTCAATTTCTCCTCATCTTTTAGGAAATAATTATATGCCTCTTGAATGCTTTCCATTTTTACCAAGCTAATCTCATCTTGTATAGAACTTCTTAATCCATTTAGATATCTTGCTATTATTTCCACTTCATCTTCCACATATCTAGATATGATGTCTAATCTATAAAATTCCTTGGTGTAATCATTTACTGAGCTATCTTTCTACTTCAAAATTTACATTATCCTGACTAGTTTAATATGGTAATCATAAGGTAAAAAAATTCCTTTCAATTTGTTTATCATCTTTTTGCATACCTTGATCTTTTCTTTACCCTTCTTTCTTCGATCCAATTGTAGATGCTCCCACCACAAGAATGCATGACCTTTCAACTTTGTACTTGCAATATTTAACTTCTTACCCTCTAATATATTCTCACACTCAAATTATTTCTCCATTTCATTTATCCAATCTATCAACTCATTAGAATCCAACTTTCCACTATACTCAGGATGATTAAACTGGGGTGTGGACTTCAAACTTGTCAATGCTCGCATGAATCTCTCTTCTTCCTGATCCATCACAGTTTTAGGTGTGACTTCTCCTTTCACTTCTTCAACTTCATCATCACTAACATCTTCAAGATGTCTTCCTTTACTTTGGGATATGTCGACAGCTTCCAATCTTGCAACAATCTATCTTAGCATATCAACTAGACCTAGATCTTCATTTCCTTTCCCATGAACCATCTTGAAACCCTCTACAATTGTAGGTCAGATCACAATCTTCTACCCTACAAAAAACATCAGTAGTGTTCACAATAAGGAACCTCAGATCTAACCATCTCTCTGATACCACTTGATGCAAGGAGGGTAAGGAGAACCAGGGCCCAAGATACTCCTAGCTATCAAAACCAACTTGCAAAACAACTCAGAAGTAAAAACATGGGAAGGGAGATAAAGAAAGAAGAATATTCTTATTATTTCATTAAACATCATACATTCTGAGCTATAAGTTCTTCTCAATTTTGGCCATATACATTTAGATATTTACAGAATAATCTTCATACATGCGAGGTCACAGACCTGTGATCTAAATATTCTATCTCTTTTCTACTTAAGAAATTCTACTCAAAAAATCCCCCAAATATAAGAACATAAAATAAATATATACAAGAGACTACAAAATAGGTTGGCACCAAAGATCCTAAAGATCCAACATAGGAAACAACAAAGACCCATATTTAGGTCCACCCGCCTCCCAATGAGAGACCCCAATATTAATTACACTACAAAAGTTAAATGCATACATCCTCTAGAAGATCCAACATCTAAAAACCAACTTAGTGAGAAAAACTACCAAGTACAGAGACCAGTCAGTGAAAATCATCAAGAAGCCAAGAACAACCACCGAGACCCCATTGGTGAAGCCAATCAAAACAAGTAACCAAGCCTAAGCTGTGAAACAAAAAACCTTCAACCGACCAAGAAAAAAAGTTACCAAGAACTTTACCAAGCAATCTCCAACAAGATACTGAACAAAAAAAAACATATTTTTGGTTGATACAGGATTGCCAAGAACCCAAGATGCTCCTGCATCAATTTCCAATAAAGAGTTTGTTGACAGTTTACTGTATTTCCATAGTTTTCAAGTTTTAGTTTGAATTCCTAGAACATGGATTGAATCACTTAGTTTGATGAGTAGAATAGTTTCTAATAATTTTTTATTTGCATTGTAATCACTTCTTGTGATATTTTGTATAGTTTTGTGTGAATAAACAAAAAAAATCCTTCCTAGACTGTTCACTACCATTGTAAGGGTTTGGTCTGTAAATATTTCCCTAGGAGAATTGTTGGGGAATTTTTGGTTCATGCATCCTTGTGGTGGGAGAATGAAACAACGGGATCAGTCTCCATTATTGTCCATGAGAAATCCTTCCCACCACAAGGATGCACAAACCAACAGGATCAGTCTCCATTATTGTCCTATTCATGTGTTCAACCACTCCATTTTCTTGTGGAGTCCTTGGAACCATTTTCTTCCTACTAATACCATTAAAGGAACAATAATATTCAAATTATTTTATGCAATACTCACCACCATTATCAGATCTGAGACATTTTAGTCTTTTACCAGTCTCATTTTCAACCAAGATTTTCAATTTTTTTAAAGTTTCAAATACATCAAATTTCTGCCTAAGGAAATAAATCCATACTTTCCTAGTTGCATCATCAATGAAAGTAACATAATACAGAGAGCCACCAAGGGAAGATACATGAGATTCTCCCCATACGTCTGTATGCAAAAGCTCCAATTTTTATTTTTTCTTTTCCTTCCCACCCTTTAGAAAACTAACTCTATTTTGTTTCCCATACACACAAATTTCATAGAAATCCATATTGACACATTTCATACCTGGTAAAAATTTATTTGAATGAAGTAACATCATACCTTTTTCACTCATGTGCCCAAGTCTGTTGTGCCATAGTGCTGTGTCAGAATCCACAATGACTGTTTCATGTTCTACATGCTCAACTGTAACAAATGTTCCCAAACATTCACTTTTCTTTGTAACAATTAGGGTAGAAGGAATAATATGACCAGTACAAAGATATAAGGTGCCCACTTTCACACCTTTTTCTAGTACTAAGGAACCTTTTGAAACCTTCCAATTTTTATCATTAAAAGTAATTGTGCAACCTTCATCACATATTTTCCTTGCCAAAATTAAATTTCTACTTAACCTTGGATCATGCCTTACCTCTTGTAGTAGCCAATGATTCACATTCTACAAATTAACCTTAATTCTCCCCTTCCCAAAAATCTTACAGGGTTCATTATCTCCCAAATAAACTAGCCCAAAATCCCCTTGTACATAATCAAGAAAATAACTCCTATGGGGCGTAGTATGAAATGATGCCCCAGAATCTACAACCCATGAATCATCAGAATTTTCAAGGGAAAGGAACAAAACATCCTCTTCAGATTTATTACTTACCACATTTGCCTATTTATTTCCTTCTTTTCTATCTCATTCTTTATTCTTACAAGTCCAACAATATTTCTTCTTATGACCTGGTTTTCCACAATACCAGCAGTCATTAGGTCTTCTTGATTTAGACCTCTTTCCCTTTTACTTTCCTCATGATTTCCCATGATTTCCAGAGTTGTTTCCTCTATCTCTTGTTCTGACTATGCTTTCTACATTCAGAACACTACCTAATGTGGATCCACCTGAGGTCTTCCTACAAATTTCCCCACTCACAATAACACCAACAACATCATGAAATTTTAGGGTGTTTGAATTAGAAATAGAGTTACTAACAACCATTATCAAGCCACTCCAGCTTTCTGGAAAAGAACACAAAATCAAAAGAGCCCTAATTTCTTCATCAAAATTTATATTTACAGAAGATAATTGACTAGTAAATGTATTAAAGTAATTTAAATGATCACCCAAGTTAGCACTTTTTCTTGTAGAATCAATTAAAATAGTATTAAATGCTTGACTCTCAATTCCCAATTCAGATTCATGCATGAACAAGGCTAATTAACAAGGATATAATCCTTCTTCACTTTGAGCTCCACAAACTTAGGTGGGTGTACCTATTTCTAGATTTAGTAAATGACTTAGAATCTAGTAGTGGATCAAGGATTCATGATCCTTCTTCTTTTTAAGTTTTTAGAGCTAGGAAGGTTAACCTATTTATTCTCTCTCTAAGGAATCATTAAGATGAATTGCATTTCTCAATACAATCAGCTAGACATCCACATATTTTGATAATAGTTTGTAAAGATTTTCAATGTTTGAATGATTGATGATAATACTACTAATCAGAACTTAACCAGTGCCTAATCCATTAGGCCATAGAGTCACTATGAAAACATGCATTCATCAAAGACAGTTAATCTAAATACAACAAGATCTCAGATAATATGCCTTACAAATTATCCTCTCACTCTCATATCCCTGTATCAAATTCTTGCACAAACCCTAACCCCCTGGGACTATCTATAAGATTTAAACCATCCTTGATAGCTACTTACAAATAGCAACACAATTACCTTGCAACTGATATATTTAACATGCCTTACATATCAAATATACAAAAGATAAATAAAATGCAAGAAGACATCAACAATTTGAGACTGAAAATTCCATTGTATTTTATTAATAACTTTATGATTTCAATACACTTAGACTGACTGTAGACTTCAAAAACTAGACCTCATTTCAAAATCCCGCTTTGAATTTTTTATTTTTTACCATCCTCTTCAAAATATTACAACTTGCTATTTATAGATAGCCCTAGTCATCCTAGAATCCTTTTGGAAAATAAGGATGCAACAAGCTTCGAATGACTAGGCTATAGGACAAAATTTACATTTCACAGATGAGACAAAAATTAGGCGGAGAGAATAACAGTTCTTTGTTACAAGTTATGTAATCCTTTGTCTTATGACCACCTGAATTCTTGCAACTTCCCTGAGGTTGTTAGGTCCTTATCATCTAGGATTTGTCATCTTCATTGATGCAAAACTTGCACTTGCCTTTGTTCAGACAGCTAGGCATCACTAGTGCTCGTTGTCACTCCTATACTACTAATTTCTGTTATTGGAGTAACAATACCATACTTGCTAATCTAGGTCGTAAACACCTCATCATCTAGCCAACTAAAGTTAAGAACCTCATCTTTTTGGCTTTTGAACTGCTCCCAATCAGCACTGACCTTTTCAATCTATGATTCCCAAGATTCAAAAAATGCCCTGGACTTGTTGAGAATGTCAATAGTTAACACAAACCAACCTGTGTTTTCCAATGTAATAATAATGTTTTTCGTATTGGTTAGTGTTTCATTAATTGCCTTAGCCATAGGGCTTCATTCTTTATGTTTCCATCCTTTTTGAACATATTGGGAAACATGTCATATCTATCTCTGGAGAATTCACCTCTTAAGGTCTCTATCCTTTTGATGATCATATTTTTATTGATATCCAGGTCAACCATCAATTTAAGGCATTTGTAGGTCCTTGTCAAGATGATATCAATATTATTTTGTTCCTTTGAGGTAGAATAGAAATATTTTACATGGGCTTTCTTCCCTTTCCAATTATTAATTATCAAGCCCCAATGCTCTTTATCTTCATCATGTTTGCTAATTATGCTGACAATCTTCTTTCCCATCAAATAAAGGTTGGTAAGATTAGCTTCACCAACACACCTCTTGAGCTTAGAATATATTTTATCATATCGCCTCTACTTCACCAATTCCTCAGCTTCTTTATATGCAGGGGAGTCCTCAAGATCCCTTTTGCCTTCCTCCTCCAATCTTGATCTTTCAGTAATCAATCTATTCTTTTCAGCTTCTAGCTCTGCTCTCTTAGCATCAATAATCTCTTGGGTAGTAGGACTCAATGGTGTAGGATATGGGGGGTAAGTCACAAAAGGACTAGACATTGAGGGTTGGTGAGGTTGCTGAGAAATCATCACCTGGGGCATTAATTGAACTGTCTACCTCCCTTCTAGAACTTCTATCATGTTGTCCTTTTTGTAGGGACTTAACGCTTTCATCATTATAGGCCTTAAGTACAAATTCATACTTTTGATTCAGGCTATTATAAGCCTCTTTCTCCTTTTCAACCACCCTTAGGCTCAGGTTAGCTATTTGAAAGACAAGGTTTGCTGCCTCAGTTCCTGAAGTATCAGAAACTCTTTTGACAATGAGGCTTCCTATATCCTCAATTTTATCATCTTCCTTCAATCTTCTTTTGTCTTTCTTCTTCAATGACCAGATTGCCATGGCTACATGATCTTCACTAAACTGGGCACTAATTGATGTCCTAGCAGTGCTCAGTGGTTTGCCTCTTTTTTGTCAACATCAAAAACTACTGCATCAGCTAAGTCTGACTGAGGTAGGATGAGGACTCCCTATTTCTAACCAATTCTCTACCCTCTTTAGGGGTGATATTATCAAATCTATAAATTAGCTCCTGCTTAACCTCCTTTTCCATATCATCTTTAGTATAATTTGGCTAAGCTTCCTGTAACTTTTGGCATTTATTATTGAATTCATCAATGTGAATTCTCCATAGAAACTGAATGAATGCCCTAGTTTTGACAAAGTTGTCATCTGACAAGAACTCTTCACTGGCTTGCTTAGTCATAGGGTCTAGTTCTTTACCTATGAATTCTGCCACTGTGAGGTCAGTAGTTGTATGCCTAGGTGCCTCTGGCATCCTTTCTTGCAACTCCCAGGCAGTAACAAAAACTTTGCCAGTGTTCCCCATTTGAACCAATTTCTCAACAATGGCTTGGTATAAAAATCCATAGGCGACTAGGAGGGAGAGTAAAACTCACTCTCCTACTCTTTTCCCTCCACCTTTTGTCTCTTGGGAGAGGGCACTTCTTGTTAGAATACTTCAGGGATAACTGAGAGGGGGGGGTGAATTAGTTACTAGCAACTTTAAATCTTTATCTTAAACTTATTAATCTAGATTGATACAAAGTAAATGGACATACAAATAACACATTACACAACACATCAATTTGGTTACAGGGAAACCAAATGGTAAAAACCCTGGTGGGAATTAGTACCGACAAAGAAATATACTGTTTATAGTGATCCCTATTAAAAGATCTTCCAACCCTGTTAGGAGTTGTACATTACAATGCAGTAGTATAGTGACCTGGTTAAGGGTCAGACCCTGTTAGGAGTCTTTTACAATAACCCTGTTAGGGGTGGTGGACTCACTGTCCAAGTGGTGAAGGATACAACCTTCTGGTTATTTGATACACACTGTATCAACAAGGTGAATTGTTGTTTGTGACACTGCTTGTCTAATCAGTTCCTTTTATGCGCTGATGCTTTAACCTCTAGTAAAGCACTACAACAATCTTCTCTATGTTTTGAAAGCTTCTAATTCAATATCTATATTATCAACATATGATAAATATACCTCTATTGCTTTAACACTTTGCTCTGCTTTTCTAATCTCTAGCTTTCATAACTCTTCTTATTACAAATGACCTTCTATAAGTACATACACCAAGTATGAGATCATGGGACTTGTAGGACAACTCTTCTTATCATCCTTGTTAGCTCTACTAAGCGCACAAGCATAATTACAACCACGCAAGTACTAACTGAATAGACACATCGCTTCACTAAGTCGACTTCACCAAATTGACCATAACATTGCAATCTTCTTGAAACATGTTTGGTGCATTTAGATTAATATCAAAAACTCATAACTCATCATGAATATACACACACATATCTTGAAGATAGGTGCAACTCATTAGACACGTTACATACGTCAGCCTTAAACCGTTATTCCTCTATAATTGTAACTGTCAATAACAGAATTACATATCTTTATTGAAACATCATATTTGGGTCTATGTGTATGAACATAGCATAGTAAACATGTCAACAACATGTATCTATCCATGCAAGTATTCATTTCATCATATGGATAAGTACATATAGAAGTACTGCTGTGTATTATATGTTGTCATCAATGGCAAACATACAATCAATCAACTATTCAGAATGAAATCTCCAATAATCTCCCCCTTTGGCATTGATGGAAACATATGATAAAAACAACTTCTGTTCATGGTGTCTTCTTTCTTTTACAATCTTCTCAATATCCTCATCAAAGATTCATCTGCACTACTGTAGTTACTTAGACTATGTATACTCCCCCAGAGTATAAGCTCCTTGTATGTGTTCCTTGTTTAGCTCTTTGTTTGTGTTCCTTGTTTTTAGTACATACTCCCCCATTGACATCAATGGAAAAGGGTGCCATAAACCATTCTACATAGGTACTACTGCAGAAGTAGAGTAGTCAACCATTCATCAGTCACACAGGACTGATGTACTTGCTACTTTTTCTAATTAGACTTAGGAGAGGGAATGACTCCCAACTTCTCCCTTAGATACTCAAAATTATCCTTTGCTAAAGGCTTCATGAAAATGTCTGCTAATTGATCTTTTGTGCTTACATAATCCAATGTCACTTCCTTGTCTACAACTTTTTCTCTCAGAAAATGATACTTGATCTCTATGTGTTTTGTCTTTGCATGCATCACAGGGTTCTTAGAGATGTTAATAGTACTGGTGTTGTCACAATGAATAAAAATAGGATAGTCAACCTGAATACCAAAGTCTTTAACCATCTGCTTGATCCAAACAATTGTTGTACAATTCAGTGCTACTAGAACATATTCTGCCTTTGCCGTTGACTGAGAAATATAGTTTTTCTTCTTGCTTGTCCAAGATACCAACCTTTCTCTAAGAAATACTGCTCCTCTTGAAGTGCTCTTCCTTTCATCAATACAACCTGCCCAATCTGCATCAGTATACACATGAAGTTGTGTATTCTTTGATTTGGGATACCATAAACCATAGTCTATAGTTCCCTTAAGATATCTGAATATCTTCTTGATTGCTATTAAGTGATTATGCTTGGGTTCAACTACAAATCTTCCAACAACGCCAACTGCATTAGATATGTCAGGTCTTGATTGAGTTAGATAAATAAGCTTTCCAATCATAGATTTGTACAATGTTTTATCAACCGCTGTGGAGTCATCATCTTTTGAAAGTTTACTTCTTGTGATCATAGGAGTACATACTGGCTTGCAATCCTCCATCTTGAAGGTTTTCAAAATTTCTTTTACATATTTTGACTGATTAATGAATATTCCTTTATCTGTATGTTTTACATTTAATCCCAAAAAGTATTTTATAGGACCAATAATACTCATTTCAAATTCATTCTGCATTTCTTTTGCAAATGCTATACTAAGCTTGTCATTACCTCCAAAGATAATGTCATCAATAAATATGGCAACTAATAGTAATCCATCAGGTGTTTCTCTTATGAACAAGTGGCAATTTACTGCTCCTTTCTTGAATCCAATCTTGGTGAGATAACCATCTAATCTTTCATACCACTCTCTTGGGGCCTATTTAAGTCCATAAAGTGCTTTCTTTAGTCTGCATACCATGTCTAGTCTATCTAAAAGGTTAAATCCTTCAGGCTTTTCTATGTAGACTTCTTCTTTTAAGTCACCATTCAAAAAGGCTGATTTGACATCCATTTGATAAACTTTAAAGTCTTTTAGTGTTGCATATGCCAAAACTTTTTTTATGGCTTCCAGTATTCTCACAGGGGAAAATGTATTAGTGTAGTCTATTCCTTCTCTCTATGCATATCCTTTACATACTAATCTTTCTTTGTTTCTTATTACTGTACCTTCTTCATTCATGTTGTTTCTGAAAATCCACTTTGTTCCAATTACATTTTTATCACTTGGTCTAGGAACCAATTCCCATGTGTCATTCTTGATTATCTAATCTAGTTCTTCTTTCATTGCACTTTTCCAATCTGAATCATTACAAGCATCTTCAACACTTAATGGTTCAATCTCTGAGAGTAAACATACCTCTTCATCCACTGTTAGATTCTTTGTTTTTTCTCTAGTCAAAACACTGCCGCTCTGATCTCCAATGATATCATTTTTAGAGTGGTATTTGGATGTAAACTTAGGAACCTTAGGTGTGACAGCTTCCTCTATAATCTGTGGTTCTTCATTGCATGAATCAGGGTCATTGCATGAGACATCAATGCAATCAAACATTTCTTCAATCATATTATTTTTACTATTAGGTCTGGGTTCTTCTTCAATCAAAGGTGCATAATCATAGCACCTCTCTTGAATCAAAAACTTCTCATCAATCTTAACATGTGTGATTTCAATTATCTTCTTTAATCTCAAATTGAAACATCTGTAAGCTTTGAGTAACCAAGAAAAATACCTTCATCACTTCTAGCTTCAAACTTGCCAATACTATCATCTCTCTTGATGTAGCACTTGCTGCCTAATATTCTAAATTATTTTACTATAGGTACATTACCAAACCAAAGTTCATAGGGTTTCTTTTCCACGCCTGGTCTCAATTGGGTTCTATTGATAGTATATACTGCTATGTTCACTGCATCTCTCCAATAGGTGTGCGCAACTTTTCCTTCAATCATCATGGTGCGTGTTGTATCTAGTATAATCTTGTTCCTCCTTTCTACAATTCCATTTTCCTGAGGTGTTCTAGGATCACTCAACTGTATTTTTATTCCATGTTCTTCACAGTAGTCATAAAACTAGTCAGAGGTGAATTCTCCTCCTCTATCTGATCTTAAACATTTTAGTTTTAGTCCAGATTCATTCTCAACCTTAGCTTTGAATATTTTGAACTTCTAAAAGGCTTCTGACTTTTATTTTAACAATGCAACCCACATCATCCTAGAAAAATCATCAACAAAAAAAATAAAGTACCTTTCACCATAGTGTGATCTTGTTTGAGTAGGATCACCTAAATCTGTATGCACTATGTCCAACTTGTTTTCAGCTGAGGTTTGCTTGCTCCTGAATGAACTCCTTATATGTTTACCCATAACACATTTCCTGCATATTGTGTCAACTGGTCTTGCAATGCTTGGTAGGTCTCTAACTGCCTTGACATTACTGATCTTTACTATATTGTCAAAATTGATATGACATAGTCTCTTGTGCCATAACCAACTGTCATTTACTTTTGCAACAAAACAGCTTACATCTGAATTGAGCTGAAAAACATTACCTTTTGTTTTAGAGCCTGATGCAATCATGTCTCCATCCTTTTTGCTAATAATGCACTTGTTGTCTTTGAACTCCAAATGATAACCTTTATGAAGTAGCTGTCCAACACTCAGTAGATTATGGTGCAAACCATCAACATATAGAACATCATTTGTCTTGTTCTTTCTATCCAAGGTGATGGATCCTCTGCCTATGATAGGTTTAGGAGTTTTATCTCCAAATCTAACCATACTACCTTTGTATTTGTCTAGATGAACAAATCTATCTTTGTCACCTGTCATGTGGTGTGAGCACCCACTGTCAATGATCCAATTAGTTCTGACATCTGCTTTGGAAATTAAGGCTAATTCATGATCTTATTCTTTATCTGTAATGTCCATATCTTCAAGCAACCTTTCCATGTCTTTAAGGGAAATGAATCCAATTTGATCTTCTCCTAAATCTTCATCAATTACACCTTCTTCAGCATGGTAACATTCCTTCCTATACTTAGGTTTGTAATCAGATCTGAACTTCTTGACTATTGTGGGACACTTAGATGCAAAGTGACCAATCTTATTACATGAAAAACATTTGAATGGAAGCTGTCCTTCACACTTTCCTTTTCCTTTATTTTCTCTTTTGGCAATCATGGCAATTATTTCTTCTAGCTCTTCATCAATTTCTTCATTCTCATTATGACTAGAGATGTGTGAGGATTTCTTACCATGAATTGAAGCTTTGAAGGCTGTTTCATTCTTAGTTTCTGTCTTCAATCTTGATATCTCAAATGAAGATATTTTGCTGATCAAAGTCTCTCTCTTGAATTTTTGTGAGAATTGCATAGTTTCCTCTAGAATACTAATCTTGTTATCATAGTCTGATGTCAAAGTAGTTAACAACTTATCCATTATATCTTCTTCTGAAATTTCTCCTCCATTGTTTCTAATTCCAGATACTGATTCATTTATCCTCTGATTATAAGCTCTAATGTTCTCTTCAGGTAACATCTCAAGATAGTTGTATTTCATGTTCCATGTCTTCCTACGTGCATTCTTTGCTTGAACATCTCCTTCAAACATATCTTCTAAATACTTCCATATGATATATGCTTTGTCAATCTTCTTGATTTCAAAAAATTCACTATTATATAAGGCATTGATTAGGGCTTCTTTGGAAATTGCATTATTGGTAATTGTTTCCTTTTGTCTATTGGTAGCATCCTCCTTTGCAAGGTCTTTTAGAGATGGAATTACAACCTCTTGTGTAGCAATTTCAAAGATCTCAAAGCCAACACATTGTAGATGTGTTATCATTTTGTTCTTCCAATCCAGATAGTTCTCTCCATCAAATTTAGGGCTCTCTTTTCTAAAGTATGTCATCTGATCTACCTTAAGCTATTAGGCTTTCTCTCCAAGGCACTTGGCTCTGATACCAATTGTTAGAATACTTTAGGGAGAATTGAGAGGGGGGGGTGAATCAGTTATCAGCAACTTTAAATCTTTATCTTAAACTTATTAATCTAGATTGATACAAAGTAAATGTACATACATATAACACATTACACAACACATCAATCTAGTTATGGAGAAACCAAATGGTAAAAACCCTGGTGGGAATTAGTACCCACAAAGAACTATACTATTTATAGTGATCCCTGTTAAAAGATCTTCCAACCCTGTTAGGAGTTGTACATTACAATGCAGTAGTATAGTG
>MU223174.1:5219508-5230837 GCA_018584345.1 Thuja plicata | reverse complement strand
ATTAGTACCCACAAAGAACTATACTATTTATAGTGATCCCTGTTAAAAGATCTTCCAACCCTGTTAGGAGTTGTACATTACAATGCAGTAGTATAGTGACCTAGTTAAGGGTCAGAACCTATTAGGATTCTTTTACAATAACCCTGTTAGGGGTGGTGGACTCATTGTCCAAGGACTCACTGTCCAAGTGGTGAAGGCTACAACCTTCTGGTTATTTGATACACACTGTATCAACAAGGTGAACTACTATTTGTGACACTGCTTGTCTGATCAGTTCCTTTTATGCACCGATGCTTTAACCTCTTGTAAAGCACTAGAACAATCTTCTCTATGTTTTGGAAGATTCTACTTCAATATCTATATTATCAACATATGATAAATATAGCTCTGTTGCTTTAACACTCTGCTCTGCTTTTCTAATCTTTGGCTTTCACAACTCTTCTTATTAAAAATGACCTTCTATAAGTACATACACCATGTATGAGATCATGGGACCTATAGGAAAACTCTTCCTATCATTCTTGTTGGCTCTACTAAGCGTGCAAGCATAATTACAACCACGCAAGTACTAACTGAATAGACGCGTCGCTTCACTAAGTCGGCTTCACCAAATTGACCATAACATTGAAATCTTCTTGAAACATGTTTGGCATGTTTAGATTAATATCAAAAACTCATAACTCATCATGAATGTACACACGCATATCCTAAAGATAGGCTCAACTCATTAGACATGTTACATACGTCGGCCTTAAACCGTTATTCCTCCAGAACTATAACCGTCAATAACAGAATTACATATCTTTACTAAAACATTATATCTGGGTCTGCGTGTATGAACATAGCATAGTAAACATGTCAAAAACATGTATCTATCCATGCAAGTCTTCATGTCATCATATGGATAAGTACATATAGAAGTACTACTGTGTATTATATGTTGTCATCAATGACAAACATACAATCAATCAACTATTTAGAATCAAATATCCAACACTTCTTGGGCACTAGTACTTGCCAGCCTCTTTCCTTTATGCTGAGAAGGTTTATCAACTTTGGGCATGATAGTAGTGTATCCTCTCCTCTTTTATACCACATAATCCCCTAGTGGGACTAGTCTTCCTTGTGGAAGTTTTCTCAAAATAGCACGAGCCTTTTCTGGCTCAACTTCCTTTATCCTCTGTCTCTTCTCATTTAGGGTCTGCATGATTCCCTCAAATAAATTCATAAAAGACTCAATTTTCTTGGCCCAAGTGGAAAAATCCTTCAGAGGATCATAAGATTTTTCAAAATTGTGTACAAATTCCAACGACTTCTTGTACACCAGCCATTTTTATTTCCTGATCTCTTGGTCACCTAGGTCAAAAATATTTCTGATAATATCCTCAGGGTAATTAAACTAATGCTCTAATGTTAAGCACTTGGTTCTTTTTCTGAAAATACCCATTATAAAATCTTCATTATCTGCACACCTAGATATAGATGTTGCTAAGTGATAAGGTTCAAAATACTTATCAAATTGTGTCCACCCATCCTTTATTATGATGAAATGATGGGCTCTAGTGAGGGTAGGGAAAATTCTTGCCTTCATTTTTCCTACTAGGGCTTCCTCGTATATTCCACCCAATTGTCTTATAATCTATTCTATCCCAATCTTTAGAGGGACTCTTTAGGGTAGCACATTAGGGGTTCCCCTAAATCCATAAACTCTTATTACAGTAGAAACAGGATAAAAAATAAAATCTCCCCAATTATGGGAAATCTTCAATTCTGGGGAAAAATCCATAGGTCTCAAAAACCTCATCATATTAGTGTGGATCTTGGCATTTTGATTGCACAACAATGACCTAAGCCTAGTGGCAAAAACCCTATCAAAGTAAACATAACTAGCTTCTTTTCTATCCCATGATAGATAAACACTCCACATCTGAACAGGCAAATCCTCATTACCTTAGAACTTAGTCAATTCCATATCTTCCTCAAAGAAGTTAGCATTGTTGGACAAGAACATGTGCATCATAAGGGAATACCATCCCATTGGTTTAAGTATGTTGCTGTACTGGATTCTTGCCAAACCTTCATGCATTTGTTGGGAAATGTAAGATGTAAAGTCAAAAACTACTAATAGGTGGGGATGTAGAATCTAAACCACCATGAGTATTATGTGGACAGGCATTGTTACTTCTTCATCTTCTCCTAGAACCTAGCACAGTGATCTATACATTTTCTTGGCCTTTCCATTGAAGTAATCCAACTTGAATCACTCTGGTGTGTTAGGCCCTACTACAATCAAGTATCCTATCTTGTTAAAGTACCCTTTCAAAGATTTATTTCTATAATGTTCCCTCTGGGTTTGGTATACTTCCTTAAAGTATTCAAAGTCAATATCATCCATTTGTATTGAGGTATCACTCAACTTGAAGATTCTTCTGATTTCATCAGATGAAACAGTCAACATCACATTTCACTTTGTATCCCTGACAACCCTAGATACTTTGTCATAAGTGTTGGTAATCAGAGTGAAGAAATCTATATCCATAAACACCCCTGGAACTATCAACTTTCCTACATCCAAGTCCCATATGTTACAATCTGGGGTAGGAACATTTCTTTGGCTATATGTAGTTCTAAACAGAGTAAGACCATTAAAACTGGTTTTAACATCTTTAGCCCATCTACCTGAATCATACAAGCCTTCTCTTATTTTGAAATGGGGATGTTTTGGAACTATTCTCTTGATTTGGGTTGCATCACCCATGGATACTTTCAATTGTTGCAACAGATCCTCCCTAACATTTCTCTTTTGGTAATCTACTTCTCTAGAAATTTCAATCCTAGGGGCCATTCTGAACCTAAGGCTTTTTTGTTAAGATGAAGTTCGTATTTTGAAATGATAAATCTAAAATCCTTTTGAACTGAAAATCTTACTAGGAACCTGAATGTTGCTAAATTAGAGAAAACTTACCCATTCTGCAATTTTATCATGTGGAGCTAAGTATCTGTGCAATTATTTTTTTTGCTTGAATGACTTTGGTGAATTATTGTGACTTCAAGTCGAATTAACCAGCTTTATGGCTTCAATCAAATCAGTCATTTGTATTAAATTCAAATGGAGTAGTCACACATTCTATAATCAATTTTCCTACTCCAAACTCACAACTTAATGGCTCACTGGAGCTTATTTTAATAACTTTGAATTTAAGCCATAGATCTTAAACATTATCTTCTTCATCTGACAGCTATCTTATTTTCCCGGAAACAACTATTCACCCTAGACATGTGTTGGAACCACTTAATCACTTGTCCATTAGATTTCATTCACTTTTCCTCTAAGTGATTAAGTGAACCATCTGATCCTTTTACACTTGCAACTTTATTAACATGACTTCCACGCTATACTGGATCCAATTTTTATGCCACGCATCGCTTAGACTTAATTGCTTACCCATTAGATGTTGAGCACTTTACTTCTAAGTGATTAAGCTGATCGTTGATCTTTTCTATAGATGTTGTTCCTTTAACTCCACCTTTATGACCTCAATTGGTCCCACTAGGACACGCATCAACACCGCTTAATGGCTTAGATGCTAGATATTGATTACTTTGTAGTTAGGCCATTAAGCTGACCGTTGGATGAAAAACAAGTTAACTATTCTTTAATTATCACTAGCTCTAAATATCCAGGTCCACCAGCTACCAGATGTCAACACCACTTAATGGCTTGACTGATAGATGTCGAGCATCTTGGGTAAAAGCAATTAAACCCACCGTTAGATATTTCTAAACTTTAGTCACCTTTATGTTGTCTGTGACTGGACCCACATCACTTCCCTTGACACGTGTCAACACCACTTAATCACTTATCCATTAGGTGTTGTGCACTTTGCATTTTTAAAGCGATTAAGTCTACCATCAATTATTTCATGACTTGCCCACTATTTAGCAGATAACCTTTACGACCTCCGGCCCCACTAGGAGACGCGTTGCTCAGACTTAATGGCTTGACTGATAAATGTCATGCATCTTTTAGATTAAGCCATTAAGTGATCTGTCAGATCAAAATAGAAGTGCGTAGTATATAATGAATTTAATTAAAACCCTAGCAGACTTTAGATTAAAGGAATAATGTAATACCACGGTGTTAGGATTGACAACTTTAATAAACATGACCACTCAAAATGAACTCATTAGAGACATAACTTAAGTGAAAAAGGTAACATAAAATTAGAAAACATTTCAATGCTTAGGGTTTTTATGACCGGAATTGCACTAGGAGACATGACACAAGGGTTTTTCAGCATTTTCAACTAGGTCAATGGTTAGAACAAAATTTGCAGAGGCATGAGAACAATTTTTTACCATGATTTTAAACCTTTGGATAACATGAATGACAAGGGACCTCAAAATTTTACAAGGCATATTTCAAACATGAAATAGCACCCACAACCCACTCACCCACCTTATACCATCTTCATATTAAACAAATGCTTCATCATAAATACCTTATTCGAAGTAGAAGGATTTTCATACAACTTCGCTAGGGTTTCCATCAACTCTATAGTTGTCTTCACTTTTGTAATATTAAATGTCACTGATTGTGCCAGACATAAGAGAATGTTTCCCAATTCCTTTCTATAAATAATATCCCAATCATCCTAAGACATAGCTGCCTCTTTCTTGCTTACTCCTTTGAATGACTACCATAAATCCTTTTGATAGAGATAGTCCTCCATTTGCATTTTCCATAATTGAAAATTACGCCCATTAAAATTATCAACCTTCAACTTACCCTTGTCTTCCATTACTCCCACTTGATCATGAGACTCCCACTCAATCATGAGACCTTCGTGCAGATAATTGAAAAAAACCTCGCTCTGATACCACTTGTTAGGAATATAAAGACATAAATCTAACAATTACATGTAGAAATATAACCAATATCAGAATATAAGAGACCAAAAAATAGAAGTGAACACAAGACAAACATTTAACATGGTTCACCCAATCCCTGGGCCACATCCACCAAATAGAAAGTCCAATCTTATTATTATCCAGTGATTACAATCTGATTGCAATGCACAATCCCTTACAGCTCAATATCACCGCAAGAAGCTTACTAGATCATAAATTGCATAAAAACCTAACCCTCCAAAAAATTATACAATCTTTATTCCATTTTAGGGCGAGAACATGTCGGCATAGAAATTATCCATAGTAAGCCTTAAAGGGTAAAATACTTTCCTGGATAATACTTTCCTGATCAGTCACCACAATATAACAATCTCCCACTTGGGGATTGATCAAACTCCACATAAAGAAACAAAATATGGCTCTATAGTGAATACCCTCCATTGGATCTTAATTTCCCATGAAGGATGGAAAGTAGAGCCTCTTTATCTTCTTTTCCCTTTTTACAGTTTCTATAAGTTGTATTTGCTATTTTTGAAAGCTTTCCCTAGGCGAGACAATAGATGACAATTAGAGTTTAATGCAGGATTGGATTGAACCAGAGGATTTAATGGTTGGAAATTGGTTTTAGAGTGTTGAAGAAGCCCTATAAATAGTGCCAAGAGCTGATGAATCTATTTCATCAACAATTTCCTTAAGTGAATGCAACTAGCCCTATTTTTAAGGAGATTGAACCAATTTGCAAAAGCTAATGTAAAAACACCTTGGTGACCCCAAAACCTAAACATATTGAAGGTTTCCCAAAAGGGTGTCAGGATCAGTGATTAGTTTGGAGGTTAAATTCAGAGTTTTTGGAGTTATATGACTTTTAGCACCAAATTAGGGTTAATAGGGATACTAGCTCTTAGAACCAGTGATTCTTGAACTCGATGAAAAGAGTGATTGAACCAGGGGAAAAAGCACATCAAGATTGGATGAAATTGTATGAACTAAAGCCAAGAAAATCATGTGAGGTGACATGGTGTGAGTTGGAATGAATTTACTTTAGTGAATTTAAGAAAGAGTTGGATTTTACCCTTGGTAGAGAGGCCCTTGAAAAAGGAGGAAGAAACCAAGAGTGTTATCCTAGGTTGGGGTTGAGAAGAAAACACTTAGAAGGTTTAGAAATTGACATTAAAGAGATTCAAGATGATTCTAGGATAGAAGCCTCCCTATTAGCTATCCTCCAAATTGATCCTTTTACACTTCAACTAATAGATGTATCATTCATAATATTTAAGAACCTCTTAAATGATACTATTAAATATATTATTAGTGCATTATTCACAGTGGGAATGAATACATGAGGCACTAATGGAACCAAACCTCTAATCACACAAGCTACACATTGAAATCCAATTTTATGGTATGACTTCTCCAAACCCATTTCAAATCTTATTATAAATTCATTCTTCTGAGCACCGATTAGCTCTTTTTCTTATTGAATCAATTTATAGCTATTTAAGCTTGACTTTTAGATTCCCAACTTCATATTCACATAGGGAAAGGGGTAATTAACAAGGATATTATCATTATTCACTTCAGGTTCCACAAACCCAAGTGGGTGTACCTACTTCCAGATTACTACTTCTTAGTAACTCAAAGGTGGAAAAATTGATTTACTCTTGCTTTAAACTACAATAGTTGAATACACACCTTGTAGATGATTATTACCAACCGAATGCAGAGCTTGAAAAGATAGATCATGAAATTTACAAGAGTTACTGTCAATGTAACAAGGACATTCATTCATCTTCTTTTTAGTCTTAGACATAGGAAGGATAACCTATCGATTCTCTCTTTAAGGAATCAACACTATGGATTGTACCTATCAATACAATCAAATAGACATGTATGCCATCAACACACAAGAAAGTAAAGATTAATTTTATTTTAAAATTAATAATGAGAACCACTTTTCAGAACTTAGACCAGTGCCTAATTATGGGAAAAGAGTCAGATGAAATGCAAATCCACAGAAAAACAACTAATAAGAACACAATCAAAACCCTAGATAGAATGTCTTACAAACTATCCTCTCATCCTCACATCCATGTATCAAATTTTGGTACTAATCCTAACCCTCTGAAATTACTCACAAGATTAACTCCTCCCTTGAAAGAAACTTGTAAGAAATCACACAGTTACGTTATAACTAGTATGTCTAAGATTATTTACAAACTAAACATACAAGAGCATGAAATAAGTACAAAAAGACATCATAGATTTGAAAGTGGAGATTCCAATGTATTTTATTAATATCTTTTTGATTCAGTACATTTAGATCAAATCAAAACTTGAAGAACTAGACAAATATTAAGTCTACCTTACAATTGTAAATTCACCATCCTTAATAATACATTACAAATTTCTATATATACCTAGCACTATCCAGCTTGGAATCCTCAAAATTTAAGGATGCAACAAGCTTCGGATGGCTAAGCTAACCCTAAGGACATTAAAAGACAAAAATTGCAGTTAGTCTTTGGATGGTGGAAAGACAAAGTAAGTTGACAACCAAATTTGATCTTCAATCTCCAATAGTTGGCACCTTTGTTTGTTGATATTCTGAATAACTTCATATAGTTGCAACAAGACCTAGTGACTACCATTTCAAAATAAATCACACTAGTCTTTGAGATAGTTATCCTCCCTATGCTCAAAGATCAGGTGCTAGGTGTCTTTTTCATTCTTCATCCATTATGTCTAGATCAACAGCTAGAACCTTCTTCTTTTTAGGCTTTGTGAGAGTGTCCCATGCTATTACCTCCGCCTCTATAGGCCAACTAAAACTTTGAGTGCTCTAGATTTATGTCTTCTGTCGCTCCCATATGGCATTTTTTATCATCTTGACATATGTTACAAACTTGTTAAAGTTTGTTTCAACATTGAAAGCTTCATCCAAGATGTTGAATCTTTGCATGTCCAAGGTGCTATCATCTGAGATAAATGTCTCCTTACTAGGAAATATGGAGTCAAACTAACCTTTCCATACTTTCATTGTTTTAAGTTGATCATATTCTGATTTTATTGAAGGAATGAACCTATTGTATCATGGGCCAAACATATTTATTCTGGCCTCTATATGATTAACCTTTCCTTTGAAGAAGGACAAGGTAGCAGTGATTTGATCTATCTCCTCTCCCACTTGGCACACAATCTCTGAGAGGTCTATCCCACGAGGTTCCAAAGATGCCAATATTTCAAAAAGTTGAGTCCATACTAACCATGTTGCAAAATATGGATTCAAAGTTAACACATAATTATTTGCCTCTATTTGTAGACCAAGCATTTTTCTATATGCATTATATACTAAATCCACTTTGTCCTTCAGGATATTGGTCCTATGCTGACAAATCTATATTAGAGCTTCCAAAATAAATTTTTTGTGTTCTAAGATTTATTTCTCTATTCCTGGTAGATCCCTTGTGTCTTGAGTCTAGATGTCAACACTTGTACTTGGCTTTGGTTGGGTAGGGACAACTTCAAGCATATCTTTCAACCACCAAGTCAATTCTACTATCGAATTCTCCGGTGCCTTGATCTTGATCAAAGCCAACTTCCTATCTTTGACTATATCACTAGTTTCACTAGTGATTTTCTTAAATCTTTCAGACATTTGGAAAGCTTTATCCTCATTCAACTATGCAAAATGGGTGAGAACTTGGGAAATATCCAAGTCTCCTATGTTCTGGATAGACCAGATAATCTTATTTCCTTCCATTTTCTCTTGAATGTTTATTAATGAAGGCTTCTGATCTTTTGGAGCTAGGCTCCATATTGCTAAGGCTTGGGACTTTGGATTGTATCCAAATCCTCTGATCATCTCTCCAACCTGTGTCTCTGATGACAAATTTACATTAGATTGTTTCCTTATTTGATCTATGATGAAGGCAGAGGCCAAATCCTATTCTTCTACCAAAAACATCCCACTGGATTTCACCAGTTGCCTTGCTTCTTTTGGTGTGATTTTCTCTGATTCAGGATCATAATCCTACAAAATTTGTAAAGCCTCACTAGTTACTAGATCTCCACCAGCCAATTGCAGTTGTGCACCAACTTGTTGTTGTTTGTTCCAGATGAGGAATTCTTTGAACTCTTTTGTTTTGATGAAATTATCATCCTATAGAAATTTATCTTGATATATCAATCTTTTATTAGTGCATGTTATAAGAGGTAACTCTATTTTCTCTTCATCATCATTTTGTAGCTTCTTCCTTGCTCTTATCTGTTTCCTTAGCTAATGGTCATAGGCTCTATTACCAGTAATAAGAGCACCATTTCTATCCTTTTTCTTCTCTTTCTTATATGATGTCTCCCTTGGTTCTATCCTTTGTCTATTTGGTGGGGGATACTTAGTAACGTTAGTTTTTGGGACCTCTGTTAAGTCAATTATGTTCTCACCCTCAGCTGCTTGTTCTTCAACAAATGCCCGATTCACTAGAGGGGAGCTAGGAACTAAATAATCCTCATCACTGTCCTCATCATACTCTGATGATGAATGCCCTTTATGCCACTTTTCTGGCAGTACAAGTGCATCTTCTAGTTGATTGCACATCAGAGTATGGGACTCAATCATGGCTTCAAGCCTTTTCAAATATAGCATGTTTAGGAAGAAACCCCCAAAAGAGATACCTTTTCTCTTTAATTTTCTCTCCAAGTCCATCATTTCATTAAATTTTTTGGCCCTTTTATCGACCTCCTCATCCTCAAATATATTACTTATGAGGTCTTCCTCCATACATTCCTCATGATCTTTTGTGTAAGGAATGGTGGGTGTCAAAAAATTCTTGGCACTTATTATGAAGCCTTCTGTGTCTATGTATATGTAGAGGGATAAATTCATTATGTAGTGGCTCATCCATTTGTTTACTAAATCTAACATGCTTTTACCAATTGTAAAATTTTAGGTCCTAAACTATCTTTGGGTAAATGTACCCTTCCTGTGAGGAGCCAGGTGCTCTTTGTTTGTCAGAATCAAGTGTCTGATAAATTCCATTTCTGCAATCCTGGGTGGATCATGGAATGGTAGAAAATGGGGTGGGTGAGTGCAACCATACACCCTAATCAATATAAAATTCTTCTCATAATAGAAGTCTTCGCAATTGTGATCTCCTGGCCACTTATCAACATACTGGCATGGCCTTAGTAGTTGTAGCACATTTACTGGTAGCCTTGTCTTGTTTACACCTAGACATTTAAGTATTGGATAAACCATCCAATTCTCAAAAGCACAAAATTCCTATTCTCTGGAAGTATAATTCCACACTCTCAGCCAAAACTGAATGGGGTTGGCTTGATTCTAATGAAACCTCTGAGGCCTCAAATACTGATAATTCATAATAGGAAAGTTTTAATATAAAATCAAATGCATAAAAATGGAATAATGCATGAATCTAGGGTTGTCTTTCTTGTTCTAGATATCAATAAATCCTTGAAGCAATTGATCGATTATATATTGAATATAATCATAATTAGTACTGGTATGAAGGCTCTACATATCTAGGACCATCATAAGGATATCTGAGGTTATTCTCTCAGGTCCTCCATCCTTTCCTAACACTTTTCACAATGCATAGGATATATACTTCATATAGAAGTTGGGTATTTGTAGTAGTTGTGTGTGCTTGAATGTGACCTCTAAATCATGCACAAACCCAGCATAGTCTTTACTTAAATGTTCAATTTACAAAGATAAACATGAGTTTTTTATCCTACAAACTCAATTAAAATGACTTGCTTCTTCCTAATTAGTTGTGGATGTCAATTTTACCCTCAGAACGAGAGCCAACAACCTGACCATTGCTAACATGGAGGATTTCTAGAAAAGATGAAATGCCATTACTGTATGAAATCGAAATTGCAACTAGTCTACGAAAAGAGATGCAATTAATCTACGAAAGTGAATTTCAACTAATCTAGGAATGAATTACAACTAGTCTATGGAAGCAAATTGCATTTAATCTATGAAAACCAAATGCTCCTAATCTAGAATTCAAATGCTTTTAATCTAGAATGGAAATTGCATTTAAACTAGAAAAGGAATTGCATTTACTAGAGATCTTGAATGAACCAAATTGAAATGTTAGACATATAAATGAATCATAATTGAAAGCAAAATATCTTTAATTCTAATTGAAAACTAGCCTAATTATGCAATTTTAAGATTAAAAGCATGAAAGAAATTAAATGCAAAATTGACTATAGATTTGATGCTCTTCAAAATCATCCTCCTAAATGAAGAAAATGAGATCCAATTTATAGAAAACCATGGAAAGAGGGTGAAGAGTTTCTTGAAAAGAAATGGTTGCCTCTTCATTCTCTTTTTGAGACAAAAATGCAAAGATTATTAAAATAAAAGGGTGAATTATTGCCACATGAG
>MU223174.1:5208099-5219458 GCA_018584345.1 Thuja plicata | reverse complement strand
ATTAAATAACCTTTCAATTCCTTTTATGTATATTAGCTAAAGGGGGTGGAATTGATTTAATTAAAAGCACTTAAGACTTTAGAATTAAATCAATTAATCATAGGGGTTTTTTTAGCTAATAAACTCTAAGAATTTAGGAATTAAATATAATGTCAGATTTATGCAAATTTGGTTTTTCTGCATTTGAAACTTAGTCAATTAAAGTCAATAAGGAGAAGAATTTGCCTAGTACAATAGGACTTCAAAGATGAGAAAATGAACCAAAATTGATTGGATTATTAGGTGCCAATTTTGGGGTGTTACATTTTTCCCCTCTTTGAATTGATGTGTGAGCAGCGCATTGATTCAAAGAACAGTCTGAAGTGAAGGTGAAGATTTTGGAAGTTTAGGTTAGGTTGCCAAGACACCGATCAGATTAAGAAGTAGAATCATCTGAGAGAAGATTGGAATCAGGGTTAGATTGCCCTAATGTCCACTGATAGCTGATGAAGATCCAGGACTATCTCCAGAATTAGGGTTAGATTTCCCCAATACGAAGGTTGGCCTTTCGAGATCTAGGTTAGATTACCTAGATAACAGTCTAAAGAGTTTTTTTTGAGAGCCATCTTTAGAATGAAGCGTAATTTTCAGGAATTAGGGTTAGATTGCCCCAATACCCAATGAGATTTCAAGAATCATCTCCAGAACGAAGCTTGATCCTTGAGGATCCGAGTTAGATTGCTTAGATACCTAGAAAGATAAGATGACAAGATGCGAGACATCAAGATTCCCCTAGAGATTCAAGATCATGGAATATCCAATTTTGACCATAAGGTATGAAAATTTGAATATGCCTCAAGTGATGAGATGCCCCTAGTGATGGGGATTTTTGATTCAGATCGGACTGATTTGAGAATGATGTGAAAAGATTCAATGATGCAATCATCGTGCCCCCTTGGGAGCGAAATTGAAAGATGACACATCATAATGATGAGAGTGAGAAATCATAGATAAAGATAGATCCAGAGAGAGTATAATCAATTTAGAGAAATCGAGAGGTCCTGTTGATTTGGTTTGACCATGGTTGACCAGAATTGACTAGAGTTGACTTTGATGAAAAGATTGCAAAAGCAGAGAAAATGATAACAAAAGATAATCCTAACAAGAAAGCAACGTAAAAAAATTGACTGCACAAGCGTCCGATCACGTCAGTCCCAAAATTTAAAAATGTGATTTTGAGCTTCTTAGGAGTGTCAGATTTTAATTTTGATCATGAAAATGGATTCAGAATGGTCCATTTAGCCAAGGGTACAACTTTCATAGAAAACAAAGCACTTGAAAAAAATAGGTCAAAGGCTATATAAGGCCTGGAGGGGTCATTTTCAAATCATTATTCACCTTTGACTTTAGCGATGGTGAGGGCTCCAGCTGATATCGATAGTATTCCCATACATTCTCACGGATTTGAGCACTCTCGATGACACAACTGACTAGTAGAGTATGACGCACCTGTAAGTAATCGCAACTTGATCCTGTATTTTTGAAATTTTTTTATCAATTTTTAGTGTTAGCATGTTTTTTAGGTCATTTAAACTTTGTCTCACCCAATCTTGTGCGAGGAAACAATTTCCTCACGTCGGCCTTGATCGCCTTTCGTGCAAGGAATCTAAATCCTCGTGCGGGTTAGTGGTTCCACGCATGGGCCCTTCCCCAGTGCTCATGCAAAGATCATGTGTGAAAATATCACACAAGAGCACATCCCACCTCATGCAAGCTAGAAAGCTCACTTGGGAAGAGAGTTTCATCATGCGAAAAAGAGTTTTCTTGCATGGGAAACTGGCCAAAAGTAAAAAATTGTCATTTTATTGCGTCACAGAGTCAACCAGTTTCCATATCTTAAGCTATGTGTAGAATAGGTCCATAGCTACATTTGTTGTCTTTTGCTTTGAAAAATCATCATTATTGAGGTACTGATCCAATTTTGTCACTTTCTTTGCAGGTCGACTTCCTAGACATCAGTTTCAGATCTCATCATCCTATCATGGGTGAGTTATTACAGAGACTATTAGATGCTGACGGGGCCCATATTGACAGGCTAGGATTGACATATCTATGTGATGTACCTGATATTCGGGTGAATCACAGATTACTTGGTGCCCTGGTTGAGCATTTCCATTCGGAGATGAACACTTTTCACTTGCCACAGGGAGAGATGACGGTGACTCTAGAGGATGTATACTATATTTTGAGATTTCTTTTCCATGGAGCTCAAGTAGAGTATTGCACACAGCCTAGAGATGGTACACAGGCTTTGACAGCCACCTTTTAGGATGATTTGGTTATGGGCTGGGCCATTTCATGGGAGGAGTTGATACAGACTTATGGTAGAGATCATCCCCTGGCAGTTGTTCTTGCACTATTTCTGAGTTATCATCTGGTTCCTAATCATGATTAGCATGGATTAGAGTGTAGCTAGGGTGTTATGCTCTAGAAGATGCTGGTTGTTCCTGTAGTCACTTTTGGATGGGGCGAGTGCATGCTCGCATAGATGTTCCATGAGATTCATGAGATCATGTATCAGGGTGCCTGTACTATGGCAGCAAGAGTCATCATTTTGCAAATCTAGGCTTGGGAGCACCTTCCTGTATGTAGGATGATATTCCATGATACACAGTAGCCATTAGAGTCATACATTTACAAATACGTCGGTCTGATGACCCAGCCCGCACTGGGTAAGACTGAGCAATGGAGGGCACAGATTGATGATATGGCTGCAGTCATATGGAAACCTTGGGTAGCCACTGAGGTTTGGGATGATGCTCGTCATGAGATATCATACATGTTCTACTTGCATCCTCTGATAGGACGTACTATTACTATCATTGAGTGCTTCTTGCTCACACGTGTATTATGCCAGTTTGGGAGGCCACAGGGCGTGTCTCTGGAGTACTGTACATATGCCTGACTCGTCGATGAGATGAAGAAGGGGTGGTAGAGATTTCTTTATAGGGGGCACAACATGATAGACACCCGAGTACCACTAGCTAGGTGGGATTATATGGCTGCAGTGACAAATGAAGGTATGACACCTACGTACAGAGACCACATGTTAGCTCACCCTTTTCTAAGATTCATATCTCTAGTGGGTCAGATACCTCAGGTGGTATAGCCACCACCACAGTAGCAGGCGCCAGGTTCCTCCACCAGGATAGTAGCCACAGGATCAGCAACATGAGAGAGTTGTATGGCCCAGGATAGTTCAGGCAGATATTCCTATGAGACCCATGGGATCAGATGTAGGTGCTGGGCCCATTGATAGCTAGGATAGAGCTACTGAGCAGGGAGATGATACAGTGATGGCCGATGCTATTCTGACTGATCCTCTAGTAGGCAGACAGGTAGCATAGTTATAGCAGGCTCTCCGGAGGGTCAGAGAGAGAGCCTGCCAGACACAGAGGGAGCGTGACGACCTCCACACATAGGTGATCATTCAAGATATGTGGATATCTGAGTGAGACCAGGAGATCCAAGAGTTATGAGAGGCATTGGCTAGATCACAGCTAGAGACCAGATATGAGGTTGCTCAGGCTTCTTACTATTATGCTGCATATACTATTGCAGTACCTGAGGCAGTGGATCAGATTCTGCCTTTCAAAGAGTATGTTGGTGCATGGGACATTCCACCGGGACCACCTCCAGCGGGACCTCCTCCTCCTCAGCAGTAGGGTATACCACCCTCTCCACCTCCTCCAAGTGGTTAGATTGTGATGTATATTGTACCACCATTTTGACATATTGTGCTCGAGTAGCACCCTTGTACATTCAGACCGATCGATATATATATATATGAGCTCAATTTTTTGGCTTCATTGTACATGTTTATATACTATTTTAAACGTGTATGTTTTATGAGATGATTTCCTATATGATTAGATGTATGGATTTAGAGATGTATGCAATAGATGAATATGCAAATGTTTATGCACATGTTTTATTGATGTATAAAAATGTTATGATAGATGTTAGATGGATAAATGCTATGCTTATAATGGATGCACATGTTTATGGATATATGTATGGAAATGCACTTTTTGGAAATGAATGTAATGCAATGAATGCAATGGTACTAATCATCTCATGTAGGATATTCACAATATATAATAGGTACTAACCAAAAGAATGTGCATGAAGATTGAGAATGAGGATCAGACACTCGTGCAGTCGAGAAGAAACCATGATAAAAGATGAGGACCTTTGAAGAATGAGAAGAAAAATGAAGAGAGCACCAAAACTACCATGATGCAAGCCTAAAATGCGAATGCAAGCCTACAATGCAAATGCAAGCCTAAGCTAAATGCAATCCTAGGACTTTGGTTGTTAGACTCATCATATTTATCATCATCGAGTGCTTTTGGATCATTGGAGTCAATACAATCCTTACTGGTGCCGCTGTGACCATAAGAATATGAATATGATTTTCATTGGATAAAATATAGGAAACGAACATAAACACCAAGGAACAAAAGCCAAGGTGACTCAAACATTGTTTCTAGTTTGATATAGTAAAAGTTCACAAGTAAACAAACACAATAATAATAGTCAAGGAGATAATTCCAACCTCCCCTTGGCGTACAAATAAACAAGATTGAGGGATGTGAGGCTTTTCCACCTTAATGTAGAAGCTCTTATCACATACACCCTATTTATTTGACATTGTTGGATCATCGAAACCACACCAACAAGCAGTAGACAAAGAAAATATCAATGAAATCCATGAGAATAGACAACATACAAAGAAAGAGTCTATCATATCTTAGCATGTTTTAAGGCTTACGAATGTGTCTATGTTTAGAGCATTGAAAAAAACCATTGTGCTTGTGAGTGTAATGTGTTTGATTGCTATCGAGAGATTTTTACGTCGCGAGATATCCGATGTGTGTTGAAAAACATAGATGTGTCCAAAGAGAGTGTTTAAAAAACACTATTTGATTAAGGTGTTGAGAAACACTAGTTTGTGCGAGTAGAGAGTTGTCCTTTGACAAGATTACTCACTCAAGTGCAAAATCAAAAAGTGATCGAAGTGGGGAGCCATGCCCCCAGTGACGAATGGATCAAAGCTGAACAAACAGGTAGTGAAATGATGTGAGAAATCTCAGAAGTAGCAACACTAGGCAGAATCAGTGAGAACTACTAGTGGCTGTCGCAAGAGATTCTCAAGTATAACAATCGATAATGAGATCGAAGCATCAGTAGGCAGACGCAGTGAGGACCACTGGTGACTGATGCGAAAGAGAGTCTCAAGAAGAGAGGAAGTGCTATGAGGCATCGGTAGGCAGACGCAGTGAGAACCACTGGTGACCGATGCAAAAAGATAAGACAATGCCCCCTAGACCAGGAACATGCCCCCGAGTATGACCAATTTCAATCCATTTGAGGTCGAGAAAAATCTCAAAGATGACAGAAAGAAAAAGCATGAGCACAATAAAGCATGAAAGCGAACTAAAGCAGGAAAGAAAACTGAAGCAGGAAAGCGAAAGAGCAACTGCGAGAAAGTCAAGATATGCTGCGATAGATAAAGCATTGCAGAACAAGAGGCGCCTATTTACTAGGTTTTCACCATTTTGGTAGAAATTCTATTTTTGCTACCATGACGCCTGTTTACTAGGTTTTCATCAATGGCACATTTTTTCTTTTTCTCTTTTTTTTTGTATTTTCAATTTTTCAATTTTTTTATTCTTTTTCTTTTTTTTATTATTTTTTTTCTATTTTTTTTATTTTTCATTTTTTTTTGGTATTATCAAGGCACCTATTTACCAGGTTTTCACCAGGATAATAGATACATCAAAGCGCTTGTTTTCTCAGTTTTCACTAAGATGATCATTTTTTCAGGACATTTTACAATTTTTAGGATTTTCTCAGAAATAAAGTATGTACATGAGCATGCAGAAGATATCTCAATTGTAGAATTTCTTCAGGTGAAGAGCATTGATAGGATCTTTGAGTGGTTCACCTTCTGTAGTGGAGAGCTGGTAAGCACCAGACCCAAATACTACAGTAATAATATAAGGACCAAGCTAGTTTGGCTCAAACTTCCCTTTCTGAATCTGCTATTGCTGATTTTTAGGATTCTCTCTCAGGATGAGATCACCCATTTGGAAGTCTCTTGGTCTAACCTTCTTGTTATAGCTCTTAGATATCTTCTATTGTTATGCTCTGAGGTGATCGAATGCCACCTTCTAATGTTCATCCAGTAACCCAAGCTCTTGAAGTTGAGATATTCTAATGTCATCATCTGTAATGAGGCCCTTCAAAGATACTCGCAGGGTAGGAATCTCAACCTCAATAGGCAGTACAACATCTGCACCATAGACTAAAGAAAAGGGCGTGGCCCCTGTTGGTGTTCTTATACTGATGCAATAGGCCCATAAAGTTGGATTAATCTGGAGGTGCCAATCCCATCCAGACTTGTGTACCATACGATGCAAGATCTTGAGAATTATTTTGTTGGAAGCTTCGACCTGTCCATTTCCTTGAGGATAGTGAATAGACAACCAGTGTTGAATAATCTTGAACTTAGTGCACAAATTTTTCAGATCTTTATTCTTGAATTGTCCTCCATTGTCAGTGATAATAGAGGAGGGTACACCATATCTATAGATAATGTAGTTTAAGATAAACATAGCTACAGATTTACCATCAGCTACACAAAGAGGTACTGCCTCAACCCATTTAGTAAAATAATCCATATTAGTGATGATGTACTTGTGTCCTCTCGAGGAAGACAGATATATCTAACCCACTAAGTCAAAATCCCACTGTTGAAATGGAAAAAAGGTAATAAAGGGAATGAGCTCCTTAGCTAGAGCATGAATCAAGTTACCATGGAGTTGACATTTCTTGCAAGACTTGGAAAACTGCGTAGCTTCCTTCTTCATATCAGGCCAATAATAACCAGCTCTAATAAGCTTATGAGACAGTGTCAGAACATTTGAGTGACAAACACAAATGCCTTCATGTACCTCTTCTAACACACATTTAGACTCATCAGGTTCTAGAGACCTAAGGAGGGTACCATCTAGAACCCATCTATACAAGTCATTTGCTACGATGATGTACCGTGAAGCACTACGGATAAGATGGCATTTCTCATTTCTAGTATATGTGTCAAGAATATTTTGGTTATGGAGATAGGAGTATATGTGGTGGTAGCAAGATGAATCATGTCCAATTACTAAACAGACCATCTGGGAGTCAGGAGATTCATAGGCAGGGTAGCATAATATCTCCACTAGGAACTCGTGTCTAAAATCATTCTCTGGCATTTGTAACATAGAGGCCAGAGTAGCCATAGCATCAGATGCTTTATTATTCACCTGGGGAATTTGTTGAAAAGTGACATGTGCAAAGTAACTTTTAAGGCTGTCAACCATCTTTTTATAGGGTACCAACTTTTCATCTTTGGTTTGATAAGTGTTGTTAACTTGATTGATAACTAGTTGTGAGTCTCCAAATAATTTTAGTTCATCCACTCACCATTCAATAGAAATATTGAGTCCATTTATCAAAGATTCATACTCAGTGGTATTATTGGTACAAGGAAACATCATTTTGTATTCCTTTGGTAAGGAGTACCGCTGAGGTGTGATAAACAAAATTCCAGCTCCTGACCCCTGTTGGGTGAATGAACCATCAAAGAACATTGTCCATGTCTGATGCATGAGAAGCATAATGGACTCATCTAGGAATTTCATCTTTAATGGTTGATGATTTGTAAGAGGTGCTTTAGCCAATTGATCCGCAATCGCCTATCCTTTGGTAGCTTTTCTCTCAACATATACAATATCAAACTCACTAAGGAGCATGACCCATTTAGCTAGTCTACCTATGAGGGTAGCCTTACTGAGTAAGTATTTCAATGGATCAATCTTTGCAATTAACCTTGTAGTGTGAGGCAACATGTAGTGTCATAGCTTCTGGGAAGAAAACACTACTGCTAAGCAAGCCTTCTCAATTACTGAATAATTCATTTCGTAAGAGACCAATGTTCTGCTGATGTAGTAAATGGATCTTTCTTTATGATTTGGATCTTCTTGGGCCAAGAGAGTACCCAAGGATGTTTCCATTGCTGAGATATATAAGATCAAAGGCTTCCCCTGAATAGGAGGCATCAGTATGGGCAGATTGGATAAATATTTTTTAATCTGTTGAAACCCTTGTTCACACTTTTTGTTCCAGTCATAAGTCACACCTTTATGCAGATTTTTGGTTAAAGGTTGTGACTTCTTAGCTAATTGCAAGATAAACTGCCTGATAGATTGGAGTCAACCTTGGAGACCTCTGATTTGTTTGATATTACAGGGTGGTGGCATTTCCATTATAGCTTGTACCTTTTCTGGATCCACCTCAATTCCTTTTGCAGAAATGATATAGCCAAGTAACTTTCCTGAAGTAACCCCAAATGCACATTTTTGAGGGTTTAGATGTAACCTGAATTTCTCCATACGATCTAGTATAGGACCTAGATGAGTGAGATGTGTCTTTCTATCCATACTTTTGGCAAGTGTGTCAACCACGTAGTCCTCCATTGTCCTATGCATCATGTCATGAAATATTGTAGTAATAGCTCTTTGATAAGTAGCCCCAACATTCTTTAAACCAAAGGGCATAACATTCCAATAGAATGTACCCCATGCACAAGTAAATGCAGTTTTGTCTTGGTCCTCTGGCACAATTTTGATCTGATTATAGCCAGAGAAGCGGTCCATCAGTGAATACATCTCATATTCCGTTGTCATATTCATGATCATGTCAATGTTAGGAAGTGGAAAATCATCTTTAGGACACACAAAATTTAAATCTCTAAAGTCTATGCAGACCCTAATAGATTTGTCATGTTTAGTCACTGGGACTATATTAGAAATCCACTCTACATAATCAATCACTCAGATGAACCCAACTTTCAGAAGTTTTTCCAATTCTGCCTTGATCAATAAAGCTACATGCTATTGCATCTTTTCAAGTTTTTGCTTGACAGGTTTCACACCTAGAGCTATTGATAAGTGATGCATAATGAGATCAGGATCCACACCTGGCATGTTATAATACATCCATGCAAAATTTAACTTTTTCTCTTGGAAAAATTCTGTAAATTCCTTAAGTTCCTCTGTAGATAATGACTTGGCCACATGAATGATATGTGGATGCTCTTTTGTTCCCGCTGTCATATCCATGATCATGTCAATATTAGGGAGTGGAAAATCATCTTTTGGGCATGCCAAATTTAAATCTCTAAAGTCCGTGCAGACCCTAATAGATTTGTCATGTTTGGTTACTAGGACTATATTGGAAATCCACTCTGCATAATCAATCACTTGAATGAACCCAGCTTTCAAGAGTTTTTCCAATTCTGCCTTGATCAATAAAGCTACATGTGGATGCATCTTTCTAAGTTTTTGCTTAACAGGCTTTACCCCTGGTGATATTGACAAGTGATGCATAATGAGGTTAGGATCCACACCCAGCATGTCAGAATATGTCCATGCAAAATTTATCTTTTTCTCTTGGAAAAATTCTGTAAATTCCTTAAGTTCCTCTGGAGAGAATGACTTGGCCACATGAATGATATGTGGATGTTCCTTTGTTCCCAGATTTATTGGCTGAGTAGGCTCAATTAATACTGATGAGCATTCCTGGAAGTGACTCAGAAGTGTATCAAGTACCTCATCCTCAGGCACCTCAGAGAGGTTTTCACATTTGGATACGTCTTTTCTTTTTACTTTTTTTTGGCTTTGATACTGCCACAATGTGGTTTTCACCATCAGAGTGCTTATTTTTTATTCTTTTAATTTTCTGACTAAGGTACTTGATGTTAGCCTCGGTCATGTTGACACTTTCTTCACTAGTGGAGGACATTATAGGCTCAACAACATGAAGGTAACAGGCTAAAGTGTAATCATTTTGGAATGTAAGGACTTCATTGGATGAAGAAGGGGAATTCCAGTCTATTAATTCAGGATGTTGGAGGGAAAGAGATGCGATAGGTTCAAGTGTGTTCATAGTATGGTCATCAAAAGCATTAACTAGCAAGCTAAGAGCTAAACTGGTCTTGTCCAAAGGTGTGTTTGAATCCTTTTGATCTCTAACGACCAAAGTAGAAGACATGTTAAAACCTATAGACTCAAACTCATTAGGATTTTCACTAGACCCCTCACTTATGTCGAAAAGTCTTTCATAAGATCCTGCTGATAAACTATCAAACTCATACTCATGAGAGTCTGTATCTAAACTCTGACTTGGGTTCTTGCACCATGAAGGTTTTTGAGTTCTTGTAATACTAGTTTTTTCTTGTGTCAATCATTCTTGAAATTTTGGTGGTATGTACTATTCTCCTTTGAAGTTAGGATCTTGTAAGTCGTTCCATTGCTCAAAAGTTAGTGTCTCAAAGGGAGTGGTTTGATCAGAATCATTTTCAGTTTCAGCTATACAGGTACGTGGCACAAACTTATCTATCTTAGTAAAGAATTCTGCCAGGTCTGGAGGGATGGGATAAGGAAAGCAATCCTCATTCGAGCTGTCTTGTATAGTGTCGACTGTAGTTGTGCCTTCAAGTTCTGGTGTAGGTTCTACCTTTGGCACAAATTTATTGATCCCTAAGTGAAATGGGACCTTTTTGAAACCTAAACCAGTGGTGTCTTTTGTCTTTTGACCTATAGCTTGGATAGGTTCCACTAACCCATTGCCATTCACACCTATTGGGCCACTTCCTTTGTACCCAATGTTATATGCTGAATGTGGACCTCTAAATTTGACACAAACACAACATAGTCATTATACAATTGTTCAATTCACAAAAATGAACATGAATTGTTCATCTTGTAAATTCAATTGAAGCGACTTTCTGCCTCCTAATTAGTTGTGGATGTCAATTTTACCCTTAGAATGAGAGCCAACAACCTGACCATTTCTAACATGGAGGATTTATAGAATATGAGAAAAGATGAAATTGTCATTATTCTATGAATTGAAATGCAATTAATCTATGAAAGAAAATTGCTCTTAATCTATGAAAGTGAATTGCAACTAGTCTAGAACTGAAATTGCAACTACTCTATGGAGGAAAATTGCAACTACTCTATGGAGGAAAATTGCAATTAATCTAAGAAAGAAAATACTCTTAATCTAGAAATGAAATGCATTTAAATTAGAATTGAAATTGCATTTAAACTAGAAAAGGAATTGCCTTTACTAGAGAGATTGAAAGAACCAAATTGAAATGTTAGACATATAAATGAATCATAAATGAAAGCAATATATCTTCAATTCCAATTGAAAACTAGCCTAATTATGCAAATTTAAGCTTAAAAGAATGAAAGAAATTAAA